>JAATHB010000298.1:0-131315 GCA_014822075.1 Fusarium buharicum | reverse complement strand
CCACCTTTTACTCTCTTTTAGCCAATCAGAGCATAGGACCCACTTTACTCAAGTCACGCAAGCCAAGTCAAGTTAGGGCCTTCTATTTCAAGGCAAGCCAATTCAAAACCCCCGTAAGTCAAGCCTCTGAAAAAGTGGGCTTGACTTGACTTGTTGGGAGCGTTGTGTATCATTGATCCAGTCTATTGAAATCCAGACTCGTGGCGGGGGGCTTTGAGGGAAAAGACAGCTGTGGACTGTTCTAATGGTCAGACTTGCAGGCGAGCTACTGTAGGCAATCTCGAGACGGACGGGTAAAGTGGCCAATTGGGGGGACGCTACTGCAGAAAAAGAGTTGGATCCGATGGGAAGAAAAAAAGGGGACATTTATGGGTTAGACAAAATACTACAGCAGCTTAATACCGTGTCAAAGCGGTAACTGTAGCGCTATTTATAGTCGCTGATATCCCCTCAAAAACTCCACCAAGAAGGCGCCGAAAAAGATCCCTGTTCAACCTGGCTCTAGGCTGTCGACTCCACTGTCTTTAACCTGGGTCCCCCCATTTTCCCTCTGACTTCATCTGGCTCCTGCTCCCTCTCATTTCCTGTCCCTTGACTGATCCCTACCATTCGATTGCCTCACCTCCGATATCTCTGTCTACAACCAACAAACCAAATTCGCCCTTCTTCTCTTCTCTTCTCTTCTCGTCTCGTCTCGTCTTCTTCAGCATCGCCATCTTCAATTGCGACAATCGCCAAGCTCCGCCACGATATCCACATGCGCTGACGCTCTACGTTGCGCTACACTACTACATACGTTGATCTGCGCGCCACTTGGCGAGAGTAAACAGGGTTTCAAGGGAGCACAACTACGAACCGAGATCACCTCGAGAGAATTTCACGATTTCTTTTCTCCTTTACACGACACGGCACGAATCGATACGATACATACGATACATAATCAGTCACAATGCCTGCTCTTTGCGGAGGATCCAAAACTGTTCAGCGCAAGCTGGTTCTGCTGTGCGTACATGTCGGAAATACGTTTGTTCGAGATTGGCGCTGACGAGAATTAGGGGCGATGGTGCTTGTGGAAAAACATCGTTGCTGAATGTCTTTACGAGAGGGTATGTCTTGAAGAAATAAATGTCGTGAAACGAGAAGCTCATCGAGTACCAGCTACTTCCCAACCGTCTACGAACCTACCGTCTTTGAAAACTACGTCCATGGTACGACACACGGCTCACTCTTCCGAAAAGGCATCACTGACAGACCCGCGCAGATATCTTTGTCGATAATGTCCACATCGAACTCTCCCTCTGGGACACAGCCGGCCAGGAAGAATTCGACCGATTACGATCCCTCTCCTACGGTAAAACCCCCTTATCCTCCACCCCGCAACACCCACTAACATCCCCCAGATGACACAGATCTCATCATGCTCTGCTACTCAGTCGACAGCAAAGACTCGCTCGAAAACGTCGAGTCCAAGTGGGTAGGCGAGATCGCCGACAACTGCCCAGGCACCAAACTCGTCCTCGTAGCACTCAAGTGCGATCTCCGCGAGCAAGGCGAAGGCGACGAAGAAAACAACGGCGACAACGGCGAGCCCCGCGAAAAGAGGCCCATGATCCCCTACGAGCAGGGTCTCGAGGTGGCGCGTCGCATAGGTGCGCTGCGCTACCTCGAGTGCTCCGCCATGAAGAACAGAGGCGTCAACGAGGCCTTTACCGAAGCCGCGCGCGTGGCTCTGAGCGTCAAGAAGGATCGTGAGGAGGGTGGCTGCACCGTCATGTAACGGGGCATACGAGTCAACACTTCGAATACGAGACCGAACGAACGATTATCCACCGTCGACAGCACGAGATTTCTCGCTTGACTCGGCTCATCACCTCTGCCCTTCTCATGGGTGTTTCACTGTATATATCGTGCGGCATATTTGCACATAGGGACTTTTCCGGTGTTTTACGTGTTTTCTTTTTTTACTGCTTCACGCTACGACTGTCTTACAAAGTCCAAGCAAAAAGGGCAAGGAGTAGGTTTGCTGGGAGAAGTTATACAGACATGCTTAGTTTTTTCTGTGTCGGGGTTTTCTTGTCAATGCTATCCTTAGCCGGGGTGGTATGTTATATCTGTTAGCGCATTTAATGAGGACTCCAAGAGCATTTATTTCACTCATTGTTGAGGGTACCAAGACTTGAGGGGTAGACAAGATGCACAGCCACGCTGAGGACGCAAAGTCGATTACGAAGAGATTCTCGTATGATTCGGGAATACGGTAGCGGATCAAGTTGGGTCCGTGTATTAAAATACAGTTTTTGACTTTTGACTTTTGAGAGATCTTGATCCACTGAGATCTTAGTCTACGCTATGAAATGAAATTGGGTAGACGTTGGAAGTCTAAGGTTTAACGTCGACTTTAGAACCCTTGATAGGACCCTTCATTCCATTCTTAGACGTGGGTTCTTTATTTAAGACTGATGATCTCAGAGGCTTGATTCAGTCAAAGATGTAATGCAACATAAATCATCCTTGTGCACCAATAAACACCTCCCTCGTACAAAGCTCTTTTTACCCAAATAATACCAGATCCTCCTCCCAATGTCGTCAATCCCTTTCTCTCATGCGTCACACACAAACAAAGTGACGCTATTCCCATTCCCCCCGTGTCATACCACCGCCGTGATTGGTCCGCCCAGCCTTGGACCCTGGCTACCCTGCGCGCATGGATTGACGTCACATTGGAAGAAGCAGGTTTCAAGAGTTGACGATCTTTGAGGGATGGCATCAAGAGTGATGGTGTATTAGAGGAGATGTGATAAAAGGGCCAAGAATGCCCAGATCTTGGACTAGAGTTTATTTTATTCTCCATCAAATACTATCCACTTACACTGATACACTTTGTATAAAGCTTAACTTGGCTTGGTCCACTTACACCATCACTTACACCACTACTATCTTAACCTCAACACCACAAACATCATCATCATGCCTCTCTTCGGATCCCGCCGTGAACCCTCCCCCGAACCCATCCGTGAAGAGCCCCGCAAACACGGCCTCTTCTCCCGCAACCACAACGAACCCACCCCAACCCGAACCTCCACATCCTCCCACCACCGTCACTCCCGCGGTTCCTCCTCCTACGACCGCCGCTCATCCTCATCCTCTCGCTCCCCCAGCCACAGCAGCGGCGGAGGTTTCCTCTCCCGTCTCGGCGGTAACCGCAACGAGCACGACCCTGCTGTTCTTGAAGCCCGTGAGCGCGTTCGTAGCGCTGAGATGGCAGAGCGCGAGGCTGACCGTGCTCTTGAGGAGGCGAGGTTGAGTGTTAGGGAGGCGAGGGAGCATGTTAAGAGGCTTGAGGTTGAGGCTAAGGAGGATTCGAGACGGGCCAAGGTTAAGGAGACGCAGGCTAAAGAGATGTCCAAGATGGGACGATCTCTCGGACGTGAGTGTTCTCCAGTTACTCTTGTAAGATGAGATGCTAACAGTTACAGGTCACGGCTACTAAACATTGCACGAATGGAGTCGGAGTCGGAGTGTATGACTAGATTCATTATTGTATTATGATTGTACGACATGGAAAAGCACGAGTATACGACGGGAGCTATGGGAGTTGTAAAGCATCGATTTAGTTTGATCAGTTCATCTTTTACAATACCACTTTGCGTTTCATCGATAAGGCCTTTATCAGTTGATGGCTTAGTTATACAAGTGAACCTGATGATAGTACTCATACATATCAGACTTAAAGACTTTCTGTCTCATCGACTCCCATGTCGATCGTCAAACCGGGTCAACGTACTGTACATCACTGATGCCATTACTGATCTATATTCCACACATCCTACCAATCTCAAGTCTCTCAATAAGCAAGTAAAGTAAAAAGACTCAGCTTACTATGTATCCTTCTTGCGCTTGTATAACCGCCGCAGACCCCTTAGCAGGCTCTATCTCCTCTTCTTAAGCCTCTATCTGCTCAGCATAAACACTCCCTAGAGACTGATAGTTTATAACCCCCTATATATTCTCTGCATTTAGGATAGCGCATAACTATAGGCATATTGTATTCTCTAATTACAAACCAATAACCACCAAAGTCAGTTAATAACCTAATTGTATAAACTTAAGTGGAAGAACGTAACAGGTGTCTATTAATGCAGTTATACTTGTTCCAGTAGAACTCTGGATGAATGCGTCTTCCCGAGTAAACGCGTAGACCACGCCACGACATTGACCCGTGACACCCTCCAGCTTCTCGAGGTCGATGGCGTTGAGCCACTGGGGATCAAGAGACAGGTCGGTGTTTTTATCTTTAGCAATATGCTTCAGGGGGAAATTGAAACCGTCTCTTCGAGCGTACAAGAGTGCGGCAGAGTCTTGGTCCTCGGATGTGTTGGCCAAGATCCATCGCTGGAACATGATCCTTGAAAGGTTCTTGAGAATAGACACAAAAGTATCAGGGATCACGCCGTTAAAGTCAAGAAGTATGCCTTGGGTCCTGTTGGTGAACAAGTTAGCCAGTATCAACATATCACCTTGCGGGTGAGTGGCAAGCTTGGCCGTAATGCTGGGTGAACCGAGTGACGGAACGATAAAAGTTGTCCAGCTTCAAGGGTCGCCTATCAAGCAGAGTTTCCATTAAAGCTAAGATCTTCAGTCCGACGCTTCGCCAGAGCTTCATTGGCGTCATGATTATAACTTAGCCCAACAGCTAGAATCTCCAGTAGCACCATGATGCTGGCATCTTTCCCTAAATTTACAGTTATCCCAACCATAATTGCCAAATAGACCCCCAATTGGGCCCGTTTTATAGTATTGGCACTCATAAAAGCCAGCTTTGTTTACTGTAATAGGCTTATCGAGGCATGCACTTGTGGTTGCAT
Organism: Fusarium buharicum; assembly: GCA_014822075.1. Classification (NCBI taxonomy): domain Eukaryota; kingdom Fungi; phylum Ascomycota; class Sordariomycetes; order Hypocreales; family Nectriaceae; genus Fusarium; species Fusarium buharicum. Next base: position 126,450 of record JAATHB010000298.1, on the reverse strand, counting down.
CTCGGTTTTCTGTCCCATCTTTATTGGTGCAGTGGCAGAATTGGTATGAGCGGCATGCATGGCTAATGCCAGCATAAAGAGAGAATACCAAGTATAACTTCATACTTTAAGTAGTAGTTTGAGCTAGAGAGGTTAGCTTATGAGAAGTTATTAACTAGGGTAGTAAAGTACAAGCTTACTGGGTAATACTATTAAAAGTAATAAACAAGATGGTAGGTAGAATAAAGAGTTATTAGGTTAGGTATGACCTGTTCTTTTATAATTAAAATTATAGAGTTTAAGGGCTTATGTATATCAAGAATCCTGTAGCATATACTCTTATATGTCTGCCCGTAATAAAGCGCCCGCTCGTAGTAAACTCTCGTAGTATAGCGCCCACTCGTATTCCTTCACGAAGCGTGCGAGAGCTCGCTGCTAATGATTCAAGTGCCCCAAAACGAGCAGGGCCACCAATGGTCCAATACTTCAGAGTCGGTCCACGCTATCTTGCCCCAAGTGACCAAGGCATCCGTGTTGTTACTGTGAAGCATCAAAAGCCCATATTGGTCGACAGAACAAGCTCCATGTCTCGAGCTCTCATGGATGACTGTTGCCGCTCAAGATGCAAGTCGGCAAGCGGTACGGATTAGTCGGCTACAGATTAATTCATGCACCGAGACCTGGTTGGGCAAACTGGTTGCTTATGGGACCCTACCTTCGACTCCGAATACCCGTCTCCCCTGTTTCAAATCATTTTAAGTTTGATAAGCAGCCTGACATTCCGATAGGAGATCTGATGATCCCCTTGTCCATGGTCACTCGCTTGTCCGTTGCGACAGAAGCCGCTTTGGTGATGAATCCAGTATATGTCCGAATCTTGTTTTAAAGCAGGTTGACACCTGACAAGTATCATGTTCCACAATCGGGAAGAGCGGGCGCTAATGCCGAGGTAACAAAAGAGAATGAGGACATGCAATGGCGGCGTGAGAGACCACATGGGACCATTTACCGGGCAAGTTCAGGTTGTTTGTGGTTGAGTATTACGGTTTGAAGCTGGAAAACTCTAGAGATGGGACCGAGCCGAGGTATCCGCAAAGTCGTCGTCGTGTCTACCTCTTGGATATTACACGCCTTTCGGAAAGGTTGATACGACAGGCTGCGTTTGCCGTCGCTTGGCTGACGACTCTCCAGTTAAAACAAGACAATTGTTCGCAGCGGTGATGACTCTTTTCACCACATTGACGCGAGCCGAGGGCTTATTAAGGTTGACCCGTGGGATGAACCCAGTGACTTTGGTGACGTGGCTGTCCATCTGTTCCAAAGAGGCAGGTAAGCCTTCATAGAACTGTGATGATTCGAAAAAAAAAGCGTGGGATAGCTGTAGACTCTCCGGGTCACCAAAGTAGCCGTTTTCGATTGTTACAGTGATATATGTCTGATCGTAAAACTCGTTGTCGACAAGATCTCGAGAAAGCCTCTAGTGCTGTTTATGGATGTCTTGATTGAGGATGTCTAGAGCTCGTTGCCAGAGTTTGTAGCAATCTGTAGCGACTGATGACCCTCGCGAGTCGGTTGGATTCTGGAGCCTCCGTCTCGGCGGGTAAAGCGGTTGTCGCGGGAGAGTTAGATGTGTCGACGTTGGCGTTAGCACCAGAGGTATCGTGTAGAAAGTTACGTTAATCTCCCAAGTGACACCGACCTCTTTGGGACTGGTGACAGACCTTGGTTGTGTATTGATGGTGGTCTGGGCCGCCGCCTCGTTCAGCTCGGCCTCGGTCTCCCGACCTTCTATACGCCATAATGAATCACGAAGAGGAGGGGATTGAGGTAGTCTGATACATTTTCAGAAGTCTTAAAATAAGGTAAGAGACTTGTTGCGTTTCATCGATAAGGTCTTTATCAGTCGATGTCTTAGTTACATCAAATACCAGTGAACTTGATGATAGTACTCATACATATCAGACCTGAGGACTCTGTCTCACGATTCTCATGTCCATCGTTAAACCGGGTCAACGTACATTACTGATGCCATACTGGCTGCTGATCCATATTTCACACATATTAAACAAGTAAAGTCAAAAGACTCAGCTCACCATGCATCCTTCTTGCGGAGGTCCACCTGCAGTCCCCTCAGCCAACTCTGTCTCATCATCTTTCCGAGGCTCAATCTGCTCAGTGCGAGACATATCCTCCAGAGACTGATGATTCATGCCTCCGGTCCGTTCTCCGCATTGAAGACATCGTGCTTCTTCCATAAGCGTACCGCATTCTCCGATCGTGAACTGAACATCACCAATGCTAGCCAAACATCTTCTCGTAGTGTAAAATCATGAAAGAAAACCTACTGGGTGTCCGTTGACGCAGATATACCACTGTCCCGAGTGTGTCGTTATGCCACTGCTTCCACCGACCATTGCCGATTTGATAAAAGCCAGTTGTTGGGGTGTCATATCTTTGCGCTGAGGATCAAAGGGCTCCATTACTTCCTGGATTCCTTGTTTCAACTCTTCGGCATTGTCGAGATTGGCGCACATGACCAATGCAGCATTGAGAAGCTCGAGAGAGGTCACGGTGCGATCTTCAACCGTAAGAGAGTCGAGCGAGTCTTGATCACTGCCCTGAGTACCCGCGATGTCCTTGCACCACAAGAGACGTGTGATCCTGGCAAAGGAGAGGGTTGCCACGATGGCGATTCGCGCTAGAGTTGCGCCCTTCGCCTGCTTGATAAAAGCCTTGTTTTCCAGGAACTCAGCTAAAGAGGGAAGCGACTCGCGTCTCGAAGAACAGCACCCTTTTACGTCCTTGCAAAATGCCATGACTGCAAAGCCATCTCGTAATCGCACTTCTTGTGCCTTGGTCTCGACAAGACGCGCTCCCATAATGGTTTTTTCGTCAGGCATATATTGCGAGAGTCTCAAAGCCTCCCTCTGTTGGGTGATGGACCTCGAATCACCTGGGGCCATGGAGTGAGATGTAGCGCTTGCATATATGAGCGTCCGGGTTGGTTGACTCTTCTGATGCATTCTTTGGTGCAAACTCACAGCTTCTGATTCGAGTTTCTTCATACCAAAGTGCCTCACTCCAAAAGACGGATCAGTGTGACTCGGTCTCGTGGCATAAAGCCGACGTGATGAGCCAAGCGAAGTCTCCAGCTTCAGTAGTTGCTGATTGAGTTCATCAAGAAGAACCCGGCCCTGGGCGAGAAGACGCTTGCAGATTCCGTCCATCACCGTTCGGTTTATGACCCGGCTGTAGCGCCTGGTTGTAAATTGACGGATGGGAACTTCGCAGTTGGGGCAGCATGGTAATTTTTGCGCCAGAGAACTGCAGATGTCCTTCAAGCCTGTAAAATTACCTTGACTGTCCATGGTGTAAACCTCATGAAGCCCGACATGACCATCCAAAGATTGACAGGTGAAGAAGTGGCCACATCCAAGGATGACAATTGGGCTCTCATCCAGATTGATCTCGGCATAAGATTGAGGCTTCAAAAGATCAACCTGGGCATTCCCTTTCTCGCCGCACTCCTGGCAGTAACCCGTGGGACAAATGTCTCCGCAGGTGCTTGGGCACTGATGACCGCAAGCCAGTATCTTGTCGCATCGTTGATCGCAGGGAAGTCGGTCGCATGGCGCAGAGCACGGCATCGAACAGGATCCTTGGTGAGAACAGGATCAGGTACATTTTTCAATACACGGGGCGCAGGCTTCGTTACACGGCAAGGCACAAGAGGAATGAGGGCATCGAACCTAAGACAAGTTAGCCAGCTGAATCTACCAGGTATATGAACCTCGAGTGGAAGGCAAAGATTGAACGCACCTCACAAGGCTGGTCGCAAACATCACATGCGTTTCCACCATGGCACTTTTGAGTGCACCTGTGATTGCACGACTCAAATGGGCGATCACAAACCTTGGTGCAAGTCTTGCGCAAAGTAGGCCCAACATTCTTGATACAATCTTTGCATACTCCAGTGCAGGTATGCTCGCAAGGAAGAATTTTTGTGCAAGGATGGAGACAATGGAAATCCTTGAAGGTGACATCCTTTGAGCAATCGACAGAGACGTCATGGACGCAGTAAGGAACGGTCTTTTGAACCTGGACCTTACACTCCACCGCTGACAGCTGTTGCATCCGGTAACATGGTATAGATTTCGCAACGTGGCCGCAGGGAAGCTCAACATCCTGGGTTTCAACCATGCAAGGTCCACAAGACTCTCCGCAGAGCTTAGGGCACTCATGGTTGCATGTTGATCGAACACGGGGACAGGGTTGCAGGCATGAGAAGGCCTTGTGCATGGCCTTCGAATGACATTTTGTCTGGCAAGGGTGTCCGCAGGACTCCAATGGCCAAGGGCATAGAAGAGTGAACCCTCCCTCAGGGCTATAAGTAGAAAACTGGTCTGGCTGGGAGCAAAGGATCAAAGTGTCTGTGTGCCGAGGGCAGCATAGCTCCAGGAGCCTGCCGACAGCAGCAATGTCAGAAAGTTGTGTATAGACTTCTTTCCACATTGGTACCTCGAGATATGTGTTCGAGTTCCCGATCAGATACAGCCCGAGTCTGGCACGGCTGGGGAGAACATTGATGCGATTCTCAGTTTGAAGAAAGCCTACTTTGCCCTTACGGTTGCTGCGAACCAACGAGACAATGACGATCTTGGCCTCCTCGCCTTGGAAGTTATCAACCGTCGCTAATCGCAAAGTCTGCTCTAGGCTCTTCTTATCGACAGGTCGACGGACCCCTGAGTCTTGTCTGCTTTCCATTTCCAGGGCCAACTCATCTTCCTCCTTATCGGCAAAAGATATGTCAAACTCGCTGCTGAGCGCATCCCTCAGCTCACGCAACTGACCAGCGTAGGGGGTGAGAAGAGCTATGCCCTCAGGCTTATACTCCCCCTGTCGAACGAGATGGCATACTACCTCTTTCGCCATGCGGACCTCCCACAGGTTGGTATGGGATGTGGAAAGAATAAAATCATCCCCCTTTTCTTCCATATGGTCGTGATCGAGCCAGAAGACGTTGTGACGCATGCCTACTACACACGGGCGGTCCAACACACTCGGATGATCTTTTAGATCGGGGTACACCGTTCAGATGAGCTGGGAGATCTGAGGTCGCATTCTTCTTTGCAAGTTGAGTTGTGCAAAGGGGATAGGTGGTAGCCCCGGCTCCCCAACGGCCCGCCTTTTGAATTGGCTGCGATCCAACTGCCATTTCTTTCCAGATTTGGACTCGATTCCAAGATTGAAGTTATTGATCTGGGGGTGTAACTGCCTATGATCCCCTATCTGAATCAAGTGCTCGAGTCCTGGAATCAGAGTAGATATCAGGCAGGGCTCCATCACCTCGGCAGCTTCCTCGCAGATCATGACCTTCGGTGACACGCTCTTGAGCAAGTCAATGTTTCTTGCGGCAGACGTGGTCGTAAGTCCAATGATGTGAGCTTGTGCAAGTGCTCTTTGACTGCTTCCATTGCGAATTTTGGTGATCTTCTTGTTGTGGCCCCCAGAGGCAACCAAGGACTTGAAGGCAACGTCGATCTGACCCTCCCGTTGAGTTTCCAGCCAATGTTCTGCAAGAACGAATCGCTCCGGAAGAGAGAGAATGAATGTCCTTCTCGGCGCGCCGGGTCAGGTCTTGTAAGTCGTGTTTCTCAGGGTCAACTGTCGTTGGTCGTGTTCCGAGCCAGGTTGACAAACCATTCCCAGAGGTCGATTGAAGCCCCTGAGCACCCGTTGATACCAGCTGTCGGTGGATCTCGGGGCTGGTCTTAGCGATGAACGTCAAAAGGTCAGAGTCGTTCAGCCCTTTTCGTGGCTTGCGTAAATATCCAATTACCTGGCTGACTGTGGCACTGGAACTGTTGAGACCATCATAAGCTATCTGGAGACTGTGTTCCTCGGCTCTTGTACTGGGGAAACGGTTCTTGGCGTTTCATAGATTCTTGTCGGCGAGCTTGGGTGCAATGCTACGACCACCGATGCGAACGATATTGTCGATTCCAACATCTATGAGATGGGTCAGAAATTGATCAAGAGCATGGTTTGTGTAGCAACTACAGACTGGTTAGCTATCCATATGTCGAAAGAAACGGCTGATATGAGAACCTACGATATCACGATCGGACCAAGGTTCGTTTGTTTCCTCACAGCTATTAGGACTCTCACAATCTGGACGCCGAGGTACGACTTTCCAGTGCTGGTGGACCTTGGATGAGAGTATACTCCCTAGTGAGAGCGGCAACCAGGCCGTTGCATTGACCGCGATCAAGCCCTGTCTGAGCCTCTAGCTCAGCCAGATCAATCCCATCGGTCCCTCCGGCTAGATTCAGTTGGAGGATAATATGCTTCTTCTTGGCTATACAGCTCAAAGGAAATGTAAAGCCTGGTTTGTGCGCATACAGAGGTGGGGGGATAGTGTTGGTCCCAGAGCTGGTAGGTAACATCCATTGGCGGAGGGGCAGATGCTTCGCACGCTGTATTCTTTGAAGGCTCTCAAAAACAGGCATAAATGTCTCAGGTAGAATGCCATTGAAGTCAATCAGTACACCTGTCGTCTTGTTCATGAACAGCCGAACCAGTTGGCCTGTGGAGCTTCGATGGAGAGTTGCCAGCTTGATTGTTACACTTGGTCGATTCTCTTCAGATACAAGACAGATCTTGGTGTCGTCTTTAGAACCATCTTCTTTGATTACCTCATAGAGTTCCTTGGAGGTTACCTGAACGAAGAGCAGATCGTGGCCTCCTTCTCGGGGATACACCAAGCATAGAAGTCTTCCGACATCCAGGCGAGCAGACTCTTGCCACAACCACCTCTGGTTCATTTTTGTCAATCGAGGAAACCGGCTCGGTGTGAGAAACGACAGTACCGCCTGTATTCCCTGTCTTTTGTTCAAAAAGATGTTCTTGACACGACATGCAAGGTATGTGTCAGCCCTGAGGAGTTTGCTGGATAGACAGCCGTGTAGAGGATCCTTTGAAGTGATGAGGTCGCGAAGAATATCCTTGATGGGACCAATAATATCATGCCTGAGAAGTCGGAAATTTGAATCAATGTACATAGACCCTGGGCCTTTCAGTACATGAGAATACATGAAGTTGGTTGGTGGGAGGTACTTGGCGTAATCTCGAGTGACTTCTTCGAGAGTGGGTAATATTGAAATACTGGAGATATTCGCGAAGTCGTTATCATGTCTTCCTCCAGGGTGTTGGATTGGTGCCCAGGGTAATGAGGACACATCGACTTGTTGGTCTTTTGCATCGGCAAGCAATCCTTTGAGGATGACCAAGCATGATCGAAGGCCATCCAAGTTGACAGTCGGAAAAGTCTCACCCGTCTTGGTAATAAGTTTATCGAAAAGGTCCAAGCATTCGGGTAGCTTGTCACAAGCTCGAGTTCGAGGTACCCTCTCAAGAAGTTGGCGGCAGGCCTCGAGTATGGTCAAGAAAACGGAGACACCAGCTCCAGCTCCAGCTCCAGTACAGTTATCGAGACTAGACAGTCTCACACTGCACATACGTGGCAGGAGATCAATGCCATCTTCCCCATCAATCCCACCAAACTGTGTATAAATACGGTTGGTGTGCGACTCGATGTCCAGACAGCCGAGGAGCGACGGGTGGGTGATTACTCGAAGTAGCGAGATGATAGAAGGGTGGCGGACGCTACCCCAAAAGGGTATGTTTCTTACTGTTACCACAATATATTGATGACCATGGAGCCCGTCGTCGACCAAGGTTTCTGCCAGCTCCCGGTGGTGGTCTGGACAGTCGCTTTCCAGGATGGCGAGGGCACACTGCCAGACTTCGAAGGCCTTTTCAGCGTCAAATGTAGGCGATAGAGACTTCCAGATATTTATTGTAAGTGCCTTCTTGAACTTGAAGAGGTGTTTGAGGGTGTCGGTACCCTGGTAGGCAGAGCGTTCACCATCCGCATCTTGAGACATCCCTCGAGGTCGAGTGTCTTGAGGACCTGGGCAGGCCATGGCAAGAGGGAAAAGAACGAATGAAGACGACGCTGTAGTGTCTTGTATACAGAATTTATATCTCGAAATGAATAGCAATCGACAGAGAAAAGTGCTGCAGATGTGAAGGAATGCTGTAGAGTGATGCCTTCACAAGATGCGAGGAATGAAGGTGAAGGAGAGGAGACGTCGTGCTTCGAAATGAGCGAACTGATGCCGCAGAGATTCAATGGTCCTGTAGCCACCGTCCTAAGAATCAAAACAAACTGATGGCTAAGCAGTGTTGGTCAGTGGCCGGCCACTTGCAGTGCCAGATGCGAGCCTCCATCCGAGGTGACAAAGTCGACGCAACAATTCGCATTAAACAAGAAATGACGGTCTCAAAAGACGTAGGACTCGGAATAGACATGCTGTAATCCTTTATATGTGTATCTCAAATGTTGATAGTGCTATGGGAAGAAGTCATTTCCCCTCTCACGCGCCCCGAGGTTTGTTTGACTGCTCCTACCCAGAAAGACAACCCGGCATAGCCCTTCTTCACCTTCAACGAAGTCAGGCCAATCGATAAAACCTGATTGATTTCGATCCCCGTTTATTCTGTGTCTTGCCATTGTCCAGCCGTGATATGTCAAACTCTGACCCTTTGTTAGTATGCGGTGTAGGTGTATCGGCACGGATGTTGAGGCGCCAATTAACCCCCGCGATGAATGTAGGTTCTTAGCTTTTGGATCTTCCATAGAGCTTGAGGCTTAACCTTTACTTTCTGTCACCATTATTTCATCTGATGCCCCCATGCACTGGGCAATGGAAGATGGTAGCTGTCGCCACTTAAAATCCTCGTGTAATAAGTAGCCACCCACTTGGGCGACAAAACATTGAGTAAGAATACCTACTTGACATCTCGGATACCCCATCGATTGTTTCCTGTCGTGCTCCAGACAGAAATAGCTGCGTTTTTATTGTCAGGTCCGCACATCGACGGTAAAAGCGAGCTGGAACAGGACTACGCTCACTTGAGGCTCTGTTCCACGGTGATGTAATACACAAATCCTTCTTTTAAATGATATAGTGAAACGATAAGATAGATATGAGGCAGGAGTAGCACATATAGCCAAATTGGTAGCACAAGTTGCTTGTCAGCTTACCGACCTCAGTCCATGCATGATAGCTTGCCGATGATACTGAAGGGCACAGAGCTGATCCAAACCAACCAAGAACTTTCTTGGTGAAGCAACAAGTTTATTCCATTCATCGAGAACTACAAGTCAAGAGAGATAACTCAAATTCCTGCCAAGTATCTTGCTGATGTGAAGCGTCGTCGCTGGATCCTCACCACTTGGCGCCCCATGTTAGCGCGATAAGCTTCCGTCTCACGTAAGAAGTTAAACGGCAGAAGAATCCCACGATTGCTCATTTTGGAACTCGCTATTAATAGCACGGATTGTCTTTAAAGGCTTAAGTTATAAAAAAAATAATAAAGAATAAAAAAACAGATGGATTCAAGATAAAGTAGACGACACCACTATAATATCCTCCATTCTTCACCAAAGCTCCTCCCAAATGCAGCATTCAAATGACGCAACCCCTCGGCCTCCCACCTCGCTCTTCGGGTGTAACACAACTCCGATGGGATGGTGCAATCAAAGGCGAGTGTATTGCAACAGCGGATGAATTAATAATGCCACAGCTGAATGAATTAATAATAGTGTTCACTCGCTGCTACCCCAGCTTTTATGCTATTTAGGTAGTTGTAACGAGCTACCTCCGCTATCCATGGCCTTTGTTCGTTACATCTCTAGAAATTTGGGTCCGAGGTTCTACTCACAACACCATCGTCACTTTACAACAGCTGCGAAAATGGGCTCTCAACCAAATATCACTCTCTACACCAACCACAAGTGTCCCTGTATGTATCTGTTTCTGTGCTGATGCTTAATAACCCCGCTGACCCCCCTCCAGTCGCGCACAGGGCGCACATCACCCTCGCCGAACTAGGTCTCCCCTTCAAGGAAGAAATCATCGACCTCGACACCCCGCGCTCCCCCGAATATCTCCAAATCAACCCCCGCGGTCTCGTCCCCACCATCATCTACAATGGCGAAACCATCACCGAGTCTGCCATCGTGGCTCAGTTCCTCGTAGACGCGCACCCAAACACCCTTCTCCCCGCGTCTTCCGACCCCAACGGTCCTCTCACCCGCGCCAGGATCAACTTCTTCACCGACACGTACTCGAACAAGGTCCAGTCGCATATTGGAAAGGGTGTTTATCTGGCAAAGTCACAGGCGGAGGCGGAGAAGGCTACGGATGATGCTATTGCTGGTATCGTGAAGGAGGTCGAACCTCTTCTCAAGAACGCTGCGCCTTTCTTTGGCGGTAGTGACAAGCTCACATTCGCCGAGGTAAGATAACTCCAATCTTCCCACCGACATGATCTAACAGAACAGGTCATCACTGCACCTTTCGTCCTTCGAATGTTCAGCCAAGCCAAGCATGGCATCCTCCCTACTACACTCATCTCCAAACTTGAGAATGAAGCTCCCAACTTTTACAAGTGGGCGCAGAACGTCATCAAGAACCCCAGCGTGACGGGTATCTATAAGGAGGAGGAGTTCATCGAGGCAACCAAGAGAAGGGTTGCCCAGCTCCGAGCGGAGCTGTAATTATCGGATACTATGTTTGGTAGATAGTGACATGATCCTTGCCTTCTGTCATGGCTGGCACTAGCTAAACCTAATCGCAACGAAAAAGCAGATGGGGAATAGAATTGAATGTCACATAATTTGTGTATCGTGCTGTGAATTGAGTTAAGTTGCAAAGTTACGATTGAGTTTTGATACCATGTTCCATCGCGTCGAGTCTGCTGTGAATAGTATCATCTACAAAATCCTAGCAAACTTACCTACGATAGATCTTCAAACACAAAACACCAATCAGACTCTCTGTCATGACCATTCCCTCCTTTTCCCCTGTCGATACACTTCGCCACTAGCCCAGGTCTTCCGGTCAGGTTCCATTGCGATAGACATAATTAGCAACACAATTTCAACAGCGAGATTTCCCATCCATGGCTAGATAAAAAGCCAAGACATCTCAAGTGGATAATCCATGTCTCAAATCCTGAACTAACACCGTCCTATCCCCAGTCTAATTTTAAAAACCCTCTTGCTCGACTAACACCTAGCGAAATGCCCTCCCGGCAAGCCTCTCCCGCCGAGCTTCTTGGCGCGTCTCAAAAGACCGGATAGAGATGGAAACAAGAACTCGGCTTGCTAGTGGTTGAAATTGCAGGCCCATCGACGGACTTGTAGGTAGTAGGTTGGTGATGACCTGAGTCCCTTGTAAATGGGTCCTGAGGCTCGGCACCTTGACTCCTTTTCTATCCTGTCGCTCGCTCTGGTCCCGTCGATCGTTTCATTTTCTCTTTTCCTTTTTTTTCTTTCCTTTCCTCTCGGTTCATTCTTATTCATTGTTTCTTTGAGTCTTTCCTTGTCTGTCATTCATTGTCACGTTATTGATCCTTGGGTGTTTCATTCGTTTCATCACCCAGTCACTCCTTGATCGCGACAGGATAGACATTCACTCATTCTCAAGCTTCATTCTCTCAAAAACAGTCTTGTAAATTAAAAGGAGGAAAACAAATCATAATGCTCTCACGCTATATCCTCCCCGCGGCCGCCATCTTGGGCCTCGCCGCCGCCCAAGTCACAACCGATTGCAACCCCCTCAACGAAACCGACTGCAAACCCAATCCAGCCTTTGGCACCAGTCATCACTTCAACTTCAACAGCACTCCTAGCAGCGATCTATGGGAGACACACGTCGGCCGAGTTCCCTACTCCGAAGAAGATGGCGCCACTTTCACCGTCAAGAAGCAGGGCGACTCACCCACCATCCGAACCGCCTTCTACTTCTTCTTTGGCCGCACCGAGCTTCTCATGAAGGCCGCTCCCGGCCAGGGCATCATCACATCCATGATGTGGCTGAGCGATGACCTCGACGAGGTTGACTGGGAAATTCTGGGAGCCAACGACACCCACGCTTCGACAAACTACTACGGAAAGGGTGTTACGGACCACACAAAGGCGGGATGGCACTACGTCAAGAGCGGTATGCAGGATGATTACCACAACTACACAACGACGTGGACAAAGGATGAGCTCAAGTGGTTTATTGATGGTGAGGAGGTGCGGACCGTCTTGTTCAAGGATGATGAGGATGGTTATCCCCAGTCGCCCATGAGGCTCAGCATTGGAATTTGGGCTGGTGGAGATCCTAGTATGCCTGAGGGAACTCGTCAATGGGCTGGTGGTGGTAAGTCTTGACATTCAGCGACCCAGGGCGTTGTACTGACGAGAGTTGTAGATACCGACTACACCAAGGGCCCTTACAGCATGCACGTCAAGAGCGTCTACATTGAAGACTACAGCTCCGGAAAGGAATACGTCTACGGCGATCAAACCGGTCACTGGGAGAGCATAGAAATCGTCAAGTAAGCCACTTCCCTTCCCCAACACCAACTATTTACTAACCCAACCTCCAGGGGCAACTCAACCGCCTACGAAGCTCTCCACACCGTCCCAGAACCCACCACCTCCGAGAAATGGGCAGCTCTCCCCACAGGAGCCAAGACCGCCGTCTACGCCGGAGGTGTCGGCGTCGCAGCCCTCGGTCTCGGAGCTCTAGGCTTCTACTTCTGGCGTCAACGAGCCGCAGGCGCCAGCGAGGCCAAGATCGCGAGCGAAAAGGCTGAGAGTGAGAGGGTGGATCTCATGTCGTACCGAGGAGGCGAAGACACGACGAACCAGGGCTTTGAGTACAGTGCTTCAAAGTGGCAGAAGTTGCCAGGTGGGCAGGGCAATTAGAAGCGTAGATGTTTGGGTGTGAAGCTATTCAGCAGCACCTCTACCTTTCTCATTGGTTCTTTTCTTCTTCTCTCTTTTTTTTCTTTAATTGGCATTTCAGGTATATACAGATTCACAGGTCCATTCGTACACAGGAATAAGGACCTTTATAGCAGGCTCGGCGTTAACAATTGAGATGCATTCCGTTGACTCTTGTCTATCGCATAGAACATCTAGAGTTCCGCTATCGCTCACTAACCAAGCCAGATATGGTGGCAAGTCTTAACACCGCGGACTGTCCGCGCACCCGCTCAACGCTAATGAACACGCATAAGGCTGTAAATGCAACTCTAGACCCAATTGCCATGTCAAATGCATGTCAATTGAGTCGATTGAAGGGCGCACTTCTCCACTCGCTCACATTTGTTGGTGCATACTACGGAGGTTCCTGTATCGGAGCCAGAACTTTTTTTTAAAAAAGATCTAGAAACCCTCAGAAGAAGACTAACGAATTTATTTCTTTCTTAAATAAAGCGAGCATTTATACCAGACGTACACCTTCGAGTGTTTAGCATTTTCCTCTCAAACGAGACTATTTACAACCTCATTTATTCGCCTCCAATCACTCAGACCGTCACATCTACAACTACGCACATCGAATCTCGCACACGTTAATTCCCCTCGAACGGCATCCAATCACTCACTCACCCACTCACTCAAAATGTCTCTCACCTTCCGTTCCGCAACCCCCGCCGATACCCCCTCCGTTCTCCCGCTCGTCATCTCCGCCTACCGCGGCCCCTCCTCCCGCGAAGGCTGGACAACCGAAGCCGACCTCCTCGCCGACGAGCGCATATCAACCGAAGGCTTACACGCCAAAATCAACGAACCCAATGGCGTCGTCCTCCTCGCTTATACCAACTCCCCATTATCAACCGGCACCTCGACACCGGTATCAGACGTAGACGCCAATGCCGACCCGCGGCTCGTCGCATGCTGTGAAATTCTGCGCAAGGACGATGAGCGCGCTTACTTTGGCATGTTTGCTGTATCGCCAAAGCTGCAGGCTGGTGGTATTGGACGACAGGTTTTGCAGCGCGCGGAGGATTATGCGAAGAAGGAATGGGGATGCAAAGTTATGACCATGTCGGTTATTTGGACACGCTCTGAGTTGATTGACTGGTACATCCGAAGGGGATATCGTCGAACCGGCGAGAAGAGTCCCTTTCCTTATGCTGAACTTGTCAATGGAAAGGCATTGAGGGATGATTTATACTTTGACATCTTGGAAAAGGACCTGTCATAAGAATCTGGCGTGCTGGGGGATAAATGAACAGCCTTGACTTGATAAATCTCAATACACTCACACAATCACAACCTCAGGCACTGAAACAAGTCAACGTAAAATCATCATGCCTATCTTGGTCTGTCTCAACCCGTTATATACATTCAAATAGACCCTTGATCGCTTATAACCAACTTTTAGACTGGGTATCTCTGGCTAGCTTACTGACCCTCAACCTGCTTGAGAATGCCTTCGAGGTTGATACTCTTGGGTCGCTCAATAGGCAGACCAAGAGCCCGGTCCCAGACCAGCTGGGCAAGAGGGCCAAGACCACGCGACACACCGAATGTGGCAGTATAGTAAAGAGTCTCGTGGAAGCCATAGTGGTGGAACAAAACTCCAGAGCTGCTGTCGACATTGGGGTAGGGGTTCTTGGTCTTGCCGTGCTTCTTGAGTACTTCAGGAGCAATCTGGCTGTTCTTCTGCACCAACTGGAAGACAGGGTCGTTGGCGATCTCAGGGCGGGCGGCAGCGTAGTCCATGAGAGCTTCGAATCGAGGATCGGGCTTTCGGAGGACAGCATGGCCGTAACCGGGAACGACGCGGCCCGAGTTGAGTGTTGACCAGAGGTAGTCGTTGACATCCTGCTCGGTGTAGTTGGAGGGGATAGCCTCCTTCATCTGGATGATCCATCGGAGCACTTCTTGGGCGGCAAGACTAAAGCACGTTAGTATAAACCAGATGCAAAGAAAGGGAAAGGCTTACCCGTGGAGAGGTCCGGCAAGACCTTGGAGACCCGCACTGTAGGACAGGAAAGGATCGGAGAGGGCGCTGCCAACCAGGTGAGTGGTGTGAGCAGAGACATTACCACCCTCGTGGTCACCGTGAAGAGCAAGATAAAGACGGAGGAGATCCTGGAAGTTCTCATTCTCCTTACCGCCCTTGCCAAGCATGGCAGCAAAGTTGTAAGACCAATCTTGCTCAAGGTCGACCTCTGCGGGCAGAGCACCACCGCCACGGTACGAGTTCTGGTAGATCTTGGCTGCAATTGTAGGCAGCTTGGCCAGAAGGGAAATACAATCATCAAAGGTAGGCTCCCAGTAGTCCGCCTTGTTCAGACCCTGCTCGTAGGCCTTTGCGAATTTAGACTCGTAGTTGAGAGCAGCCACGGCGATGGCAAACTGAGTCATGGGGTGGAGATCCTTGGGGAAGTTGTCGAGCATCTTGGAGATAAAGTCGGGAATCTGAGCCTTCTCGGCGAGTTCGCGAGAGAATACGCGGACTTGGTTGGTTGAGGGGACTTGGCCTGTGAGAAGAAGCCAGAACATGGCCTCGGGAAGCATCTCAGTACCGGTCTTGCCCTTGGGGAGCTCCTTTTGGCAGTCCTTAATGGTACGGCCGTGGAAACGAATACCCTCGTTGGCATCGAGGACGGATCCCTCCCAGACCATGGCCTTGAGGCCTCTCATGCCACCAAGGGTGTTCTCGACCTTGACCTCACCGAGGACCTTGTTAGAATGAGCCTTGACCTTCTTGAGGAGCTCTCGCTTGGCGGGAATGGCCTCACGGAGCGTGGCCTTGAGGTCAGGCTCAGCAGTAGCATAGCCGCGGGCGCCGGAAATGGCAGCTCGGGTGAGGGGCTGTCAGTGAGTGTAAGCTGTCTGTCCTGTTTAATTGTTGCGTGTAAGTCAGTCGGAACATACCTTGAGGGAGCCCAGAGCCCGGCGGGAAGTTGTCAAGTTGAGGGCCATTGTGATGTGTGAAGAGAGGATTTAGACGAGGTAGAATAAAACAAAAAGCAAAAGATGAAAAGACGAGGAAAGTCAAGACATTATGTGACCTTGCTGGGCCGCGGCTTCCCAGCTGTAAACGAGCAGAAGCGGCAGGTGGGGGTCCGAGCAATCTGGGGTAACAACCGGGGGAGCGGGGGAGAACCAACAGGAGCTTTTACTGTTAGTTGCTCAACTTATTTTGTCACGCGGGGTTGTATCAACATGACGTTTTGCTAGTGCGGAGAAGACTGAGTAGCCGGCAAGGACTCGGTATTGACCATTAGAAGTCCATAGAGCATCTAATATTGATGATGATTTTTAGTATAATTTAAACACTGCAAGATCGCTCACTTCCTCTACCAGTACATATTCAGCGAGTTTCAGCAGGAAACTCATAGCAAACTCAATCCTGAACATCCACGGCTATTGACAACATCCATAACCGAGGGAACCCGCAGTGAACCGGTTGATCAATGCCACGGCTGAAAAGCCATTTCTGTCCAATCAACATCTTATTCTTAGCCGTTGAAGCTCACTTATTGGTCAATTCAGTCGGCAATGTTGCCCTTTGCTGACATAGAATTGTTGAACCTCAAGTCCCGAGCTGTTTTTGTCAACGGAGTGTGTCTACAGACTACGGATAACATACGATGTTAGTAATGACAAACGCAGTAAGTCCTGCTCGGTTGCAAATTTCCTTCTTCGGTCGCCGGTCGGTCATCGAGTTTTGAGTATCTGGTTTCGTTACCTTTGCCTGACATTATGCGGCTGTCTCCAGCTGCTGTCAGAGTATGGATATCAAGAGAGAGAAAAAAGACCTCGGATAGGATAGATGATAGACATAAAACGAAATTTCTGCCATTTATTCTACCGAAATAATTGCTTTCTAATCACTTAATAAGCGGTTAGCCAGATCTTGTAGCTGTCGCGGGCTGCAAGTCAGGATCCGGTGCTTGACTTTATTATTCATCCACCTTCAACCGAGCTATCACTAATTCCAGTCCACTACCAACCTTTACTTCTACACCACCACTCCTCCTCTACATTCTTTCCATCCCAACCACAATTCCTCAAAATGATGCGCAGATTATCAACAAGAGCTCCCCAGCGACTACTCTCCGCTTCGAAGCCCCGAAGCGCTGTACCCTTCCTCGCCATTCGAGCTCTATCCACTTCATCCGTCGCAAGGATGCCCACTCTCAGCACCCACGCAACCCAACCTGCCGACGCCTTCCAGCTCCTCCCCGAGTCGCAAAAACCAGGTGAAGCTGAAGACCGTCTCTATGAAGCTACTGTCCATGAGATCGAGGCCTGGTGGGCATCGCCTCGATATCAGGGCATCAAGCGTCCTTATACGGCCGAGGATGTTGCTTCCAAGCGTGGAACCCAAAAGATTCAGTATCCCAGTTCTGTTATGGCGCAGAAGCTGTTCAACCTCATCCGCGAGCGCGAGTCCCAAGGCCAGCCAATTCACACCAGTACGTCTCGTCACTACTTTCTCAAACTCAAGCTAATACCTTTCAGTGGGCGCAATTGACCCCGTTCAAATGACCCAGCAAGCTCCGCACCAGGAAGTCCTCTACATCTCAGGTTGGGCCTGCTCCTCCCTTCTCACCTCTACCAACGAGGTCTCTCCCGACTTTGGCGACTACCCCTACAACACCGTTCCCAACCAGGTCCAGCGCCTCGCCAAGGCGCAAAACATGCACGATCGCAAGCAATGGGATCTCCGCCGCAAGATGTCCGCCGAAGAGCGCGCCAGCACACCCTACGTCGACTACCTACGCCCTATCATCGCCGACGGTGATACCGGCCACGGAGGTCTGTCGGCTGTCCTCAAGCTCGCCAAGTTGTTTGCCGAGAACGGTGCTGCGGCTGTTCACTTTGAGGACCAGCTCCACGGCGGTAAGAAGTGCGGTCATCTTGCAGGCAAGGTCCTCGTTCCCATCGGCGAGCATATCAATCGCCTGGTAGCCACGCGCTTCCAGTGGGATGTAATGGGCTGTGAAAACCTCGTCATTGCCCGAACAGACTCTGAGTCTGGCAAGCTTCTCTCTTCAGCAATTGACGTGCGCGATCACGAATTCATCCTCGGTGTCTCAGATCCCTCAATTGAGCCTCTGGCAGAAACTATCCAGGCTATGGAGGCCAAGGGTGCGGTTGGCGCTGAGATCGATGCCTTTGAGGCCCAGTGGGTCAAGAACACCAAGCTCGTCACCTTTGACGAGGCCGCCGTTGCGCACATGCAAAAGGAGGGCGTTGCACAAGCCCAGATCGACGAATACCTCGCCGAGACAGCCAAGGACCGCGACATGGGTATCTCTCGACGCCGCAACCTGGCAAACAAGTACACCAAGGAGCCCGTCTACTTCAACTGGGATGTTCCCCGCACTCGAGAGGGCTTCTATCATTACCGCGCCGGCATGTCAGCCGCCACCAAGCGCGCTCTTGCGTTCAGTCCCTATGCAGACCTTCTCTGGGTTGAGACAGGCGATCCCAACGTCGAGGTAGCCACCAAGCTGGGCCGCGCGGTCCGCGAGGTGAACCCCGGCAAGGGTCTTGTCTACAACTTGTCTCCTTCATTCAACTGGATGGCTCACGGTTTCAACGACGAGACTCTGAAGTCCTTCATCTGGGATATTGCGCGCGAGGGATTCGTTCTGCAGCTCATTTCGCTCGCGGGTCTGCACTCCAACGCGACCATCACAACGGAGCTGTCGCGCGAGTTCAAGAAGGATGGTATGAAGGCATATGTTGATATCGTCCAGCGTCGTGAGAAGGACTTGAAGTGCGATGTCTTGACACATCAGAAGTGGAGTGGCGCAAGCTACATTGATGGTATCTTGGGTGCTATTCAGAGTGGAAGCTCGAGCAGCAAGAGTATGGGTGAGGGAAACACTGAGGGTCAGTTCCATTAGGAAGTGGCAGGTCGTGGATGAAGAGATGGAAAAGCATGCACCGGAGTTCGGGGTCTTTGTATATTTCATCGACATCTTGCAAATGATATTCTGTATATGATCAGCCAGGTGGTTATCCTCGCAACAATGATTCATGGTACTTGTGACATGGTAGATCAATTTCTTTCATTATTGTTTCGTACTAATCGTTACTACAGATTCTTAACCTACCCAAACTTGCTTCCACCTCTTGTCCTTTCAATCCTTACAACGAGTCCTTGGTGGCATTGTTCTGAGGAGGAGGGTTCGCAGGTCCCTCAGCGGTGACATAAGCCTTGGTCATACCACCATCAACCGCAAAGTCATGTCCATTGACAAAGCTAGACTCATCACTAGCCAAGAACACAACAGCATGAGCCTGCTCAACAGCCTCGCCGAAACGTCCCATGGGGAAGTGCACCTCACGTCTGTGACGCTTAGCCTGGTCATCACCAAGCCAGTCCTGCAGCAGAGGGGTGTTAAGCGGCGCAGGGCAAAGGTTGTTAAAGCGGAAGCCCTCTCGGGCGTGAACCATGGCGAGTTCACGAGTGAGAGCAAGGACAGCACCCTTGCTAGCGGTGTAGGCAAGCTGGGGCGTAGCAGCGCCGACGAGAGCGACGACAGAGGCGGTGTTGATGATGGAGGCCTTTGTCTTTTTGTTGCGACGCAGAGAGAGAACGGCATGCTTGCAGCCGAACCAGACGCCCTTGACGTTGATGTTGTGGGTGAGGTCCCAGATGTTCTCGGGGGTGTTGACGGCGTCGTCGTCTTGGGCGTGCATGATACCGGCGTTGTTGAAGAGGACGTCGACACCGCCCCAGGAGTCGACGGACTCGATCATGGCCTGGACCTCTGATTCTTTGGAGACGTCGACTTTCTACAAACTATCAGTAGGTGCTTTGCGAAGGGTGGGTGGTGGGCGTACCAGGATCTCAACGCGGGGCGCATCGGGGACGAGTTGCTTGACCTTTGCGGCGGCCTTTTCGAGGGCGGGCTGAGAGATATCGGACAAGAGAACCGACGCGCCCTCCTTGGCGAAAAGAATGGAGGTCTCAAGACCAATGCCACTGAAGCTGTCAGCTACGTATCAAACCATTGAGCATCATGACTTACCCGCCAGCGCCAGTAACGATAGCGTTCTTGCCGGCGAGACGGCCACGGGGTTGCTGAGAAGACATTTTATGCGACGATGAGTATGAAAGAAGATGAAGAAGGAGAACCAGAAGAGGTGGGTTGCAAGTCAATTATCTAAAGAAAAGAAAAAAGGGTGGTGATACAGCGGCAAGTGACGAAAGGAGGGGCAGAATGGTTCTGGTGGGGGAGGGGACCTTAGCTCTTATCAAGAATACCTTCTGGAAGCTCCGATAAGGAAGAGGATCAAGGTACCTTGGTCTAATGGAGGCGGTAAAGACAGATCGTCTATACGTTATGCGCCAGAGCTTGTATGATGAGTCAAGGAAACGAATCGTAATGGGTCTTTTCATGAGGGGCTGGTATAAGCTCCGAGACATCCAATGGTTCCGACAACGGCAAGGCGGTACGCGGTTCGTGGAGATGGATAATGTTTCTAGTTGGTTGTTGTATCGCGGCTATTACAGTGCATGTCACTCGAGGGGATGGACTGTAGTCGTTTGGCGCTTGTATAATCATCGTGAGAATCTAGGAGCTTATCAGTTGAGGGTTTGACAGTTTGAGCTGAACATGAGTTGTATAGAAGAGGCACAAGCCACATGCAGTAAGACTGAAAGTAGTTGTGTTGAGTATTCACATACTGCATTGGTCTTGCTCACAGAAATAATAACTAAACCTCCACTGAATATCTGGATATCACTCCCGAGTCTGCCGTTGATATCAATCTTGCCGTATCTAGAACTACCGTCAGATTCAGGGTCCTCTTGTCAGATCTCAACCATGCAGCTGTGCCATGCGACATCCCTGTCAAAAGCGATGTCGGCTATAGTCACGAGGCATTGTTGAGGCGTAAACAGCCATTGGCGGCTAAACATGGTGTTGGGTGCTTCGAGTGTGAGCGCGGCTACTACTTTCGATCAAGTGTTGAGTAACTTGAAGTTAAAGTCGTATTGTTTGTCTCTTCAACTACCCATAGGGATCCAATGAAGGCTCTCTCAGGCACTCGTCAACACGCGCCCTGTCTAGGTTAGCCCCGTGATGGCCAGAGCTTCAAGATCTAATGTAGATGATGCGGGGAAGTCATCCCCTGCACCTCTGCATCTTAATATCAGCTGGTCAAGCGCGGCAATGCTATAGACCATAACAGATGAAGCTATTCATCCCTCGTTACTAAGGATTCTGTCATCGTTATAAGACATAGGCAATTCAGAGGCCTCGGCTGCCCCGTCTCACCAAGCTCAATTCGCTCTAGGGCGGCACGCGCACCGAAACTCCCCCACTTTCCCGTCCCTACGTCACTGAAGCTGAGCCTTATCGTGACATGTCTTATCGTAGCCGCGCTGGCCAACTCTCTCTCTTCCTTCTGACCAACAAACCTGATTATTCCACTGTCTCACTCTCTTGTTGGCCTCCCCTCTTTTTGCTTCTCTTGGATAGTCGCGGTCATCATCGCTTTGATCCCTTCGTTCAACAACCCTCAGCTCAACCGCGCGCGTATCGCGACCTCAAGGTCAAGCTTCATCATTCGCAAAGCTCCAAGTTAGACAAGAGTTACTACAATCCTATATCATTAACTTTATCGCCTACCTGCGCACTTGGCGACTCGACTTTAGTTCCAAGCTTCCTTCATCGCTGTCGTCCTGGCGACACTTGTTCTCATCTCAAGTTCCATATACTCCCTCGCTGTTCTTGACATCTAGAGCCGCGACAGCTCACCCACGATCAAAATGGCCTCTCAATCAATCACCGTCTCCTCTCTCCCCCAGGTTCTTGAGCGCGACAACATGGTCAAGCTCGCTGGCGTCGACGTCGACGGCATCCTCCGCGGAAAACTCGTCTCCAAGAAGAAATTCCTCTCCATCGCAGACGCTGGCTTCGGCTTCTGCTCTGTCATCTTTGGCTGGGACATGCACGATCAGACATACATCCGCGAGCTCAAGATCTCGAACGCTGAAAACGGTTACCACGACTTGCTTGCTGTGCCTGATCTCTCGACCTTTCGTCGCATTCCCTGGGAGGATAACGTGCCCTTGTTCCTTGTCGACTTTCTGGATCCTGATACCAAGAAACCTATTTGCGCTTGTCCGCGTGGATTGATAAAGACACAACTTGATAAAATCAAGAAACATGGCTACGGTGCAATGGCGGGTGGTGCGTATCCCTCTTCGACCAACTCTCCCCCAACTAACCCTCTCAGCCGAATATGAATTCTACCAATTCAAGACTCCCGATCCCTCAACATCCTCTCCGGCCGCTTATCTCCAACAAAACCCTCCTCACCAGCTCCCCGCTCTAACAGAGGGCATGTTCGGCTACTCCCTCACTCGACCTGTTCACAACCAGGAATATTACTACGACGTCTTCAACACCTGCGCTCAATTCTCATGCGACATTGAAGGCTGGCACACCGAGTCCGGCCCCGGCGTCTTCGAAGCCGCTCTCGAATTCGGCGAGATTGCTCAAATGGCTGATCGCGCTGCGCTGTTCAAATACGTTGTTAAGAGCGTTAGCACAAAGTACGGCATTACACCATGCTTCATGGCAAAGCCCAAGCAAGGCTTGCCTGGAAACAGCGGCCACATGCACATCTCCCTCGTGGACAAGGACGGCAAAAACCTGTTTGCGCGCGACACCATCGACGAGAACCCCAAATACAAAGACATCGCCGGCCTATCCGATCTCGGCCGTCACTTTCTCGCCGGCATCCTGGTCGGTCTCCCAGACATCATGCCCCTCCTGGCACCCACCATCAACTCATACAAGCGTCTTGTCGAGAACTTCTGGGCCCCCGTAACCGTCTCATGGGGTCTTGAGCACCGCGCCGCCTCCATCCGCCTCATCACACCTCCCGTCTCCAAGCCCTCAGCAACACGCTTCGAAATCCGCGTTCCAGGCGCAGACACAAACCCACACTTTGTCCTCGCCGCTGTTCTCGGATGTGGCTGGCGCGGTGTAGAAAAGAAACTCGAGATCCCTACTCCTCCGCTCGCAATGGGCCAGGACGTTGGCGGCGCAGCTGACAAGGGTGAGAGGCTGGCTAAGAGCCTTAAGGAGGCGACGGCGCGGTTCATGGAGAAGGATAGTATTGCGCGGGAGGTATTTGGAGATGATTTTGTAGAGCACTTCGGTGGAACGAGAGAGCACGAGGTTCGTCTATTTGACGAAGCTGTAACTGACTGGTATGTACTCCCTTTTCGTAATCTTGGTGACTTTGGCTAACTGCGTAACAGGGAAATGAAGCGATATATTGAAACTGTCTGATTTGGGAATACTGGAGTTGTTGTTTAGATATGATACATGTACGAGTACACGGGGCGTACTGCTGGGCATCTCTGTAGAACAAGACATGCGCAAACCGATCGGAAAGGAATGAGTATTGGAAATGAGCCTAATAGATGGAATATACCTTTGAAACTATTCCCGTCTTGCTCTGGCCATTGTTGGCTTTGATCACATCACCTCTGTGGTTCAACAAAATTCAGACTGACATTCGACTTGTCGTAATTATATCCTCCGTCTCGATGTATATTCAGAGAATTCAGGGACCCAGTATCCATCTCTGTATCCGTCCAGCGGTACTGTACGCGCCATTTCCAGATAAATCCGACATATCCCTCTAAGATCAAATAACCTGGATACTTTTCCTCCCTTATTCCCATCCTATATGCAGTCGACAGCCTGTATTATCTCATGTCTTGTCCATGAGATCCTGAACCATTCATGTTCGCTCCATCCATTTTCCTTGCCTGACATTCGTCCTAATGCATGATCCCAAACTCCGGTATATGCGCTCTGTATTCTTGGTATTAAACATGTTGGCTGTTACATCGGTTTTCTCGCGGTCACAAATGCTCTGTTAAAAAGGTCAGTAAATAAAGTCTCGAATCAGAGCAGAGGACCTACATTTTAGCAGCACTTCGTAGCGTAGGATCCTGCATTTCCGACTTGACGCGATCGATCAAGGCTCTTGTATCTCTCTCTTCCCATCCAGCCATGCCAAACAACATGAGCGACCAATTCTCCATACCTATCCCCAGTTAGCACAATCCTTAAACTCGCAGAGTATGAAACTTACAATCCATCTTCTCCATAAGAGTCTTGCGCTTCTTTTCAGTGACAGGATCATTTACCCAATTCTGCACAGGCAACCAATCTACACGCTCTCGAATAAACTCTGCTCCCAACCCGTTCAACCAGCCAGGAACTTTCGGCACCGGATCAAAATCGATTCCAAACTTGCCGCATAAATCCTCAAATGTCTTTTCGTACTCTACGCACGCGGCGCCGATTTCGGGCTTGCAGTTGGGTAAGTCGGCTTGTTCGGGATCGACGTCGAAGAAATGAGGCTGGACTTCTGTGAACTCGAGTTGTCCTCCTGGTTTGAGGTGCGCGTATGCTTCTGTGAGCAAAGTACCCCAGTCGCGAACACCGCCGCCGACGAGGTTTCGCATGTGGATGAAGTCGTATGTTCGCGTAGGCCAGGGATCTGTAGCGTCGGCGATTTCGAAAGTTACGTTGGGAGGGACGTCTTTGGGGAGAAGATTGCTGCTTAGATCGATGCCGAGGATGTTGACCTGAGGATATCGCTTGGCCATCTCGCAAGCCCATATACCGCTTCCCGCGCCAATATCTAGAATCTGAAAAGGGTCTTCGGGCGTATATTGATCGAGGGGTAGTTTTGCATCGACAAGACTGCCGTCGAGACACAGCGTAAAAAGTTCATGCTGGACGGCTAATTGATGTGCTTCGGCGGCGTCGTTGGGAGTGATGAGTTGGCCAGAGCCATGATATGTATGACCGTATGCGCGAATCAAAGGAAGAGCGTCTTCAGAAATGGTCGAGTAATTGGAAGTAGTATCGCTATAATCGGAATCGTCTTCGGCAGGGCTAACATCGTCGTCTACCGTCCTAGGCCACTTGTCGTTTGCTCTCGATACATCATCCGAAGAAGTCGCAGTAATGGAAGGATGTTTTGCATCGTAGCGTGCCATTGTCGACAAGGGGTTATTAACTGGGTCTGTAGATACAGAAGTAAAAAAAAAGTATTAATATTGAAACAAGGCCAAGAGACAAGAGAAGCTATTCAGAACGCGTAAGGAATCGAGGGAGATTAATTGCCGACGACAAACATCCATGGCCCACGTTGAAACAAGAAGAAGAGAAGAGAAAAAAAGAAGAGAGAGAGAGGAAGAGAGGGATTAAAGAACAAAGTGGATGAGAAGGGGAGTAAATGAGGAGGAGAAAAGAGAAGACAACACAACAAGATGAGACGATTAAGTCCAAGTTACAAGTCCCCAAGTCCAAAGTGGAGGAGGAAAAAGGGCAAGGTAGGGTCCAGGATAGGACTTGTTTTACTACTCTCCACAGAAACATCCATGGAAGAAAAGACACGGACACGGACACGGTACATTATTTCCGACTCGTCATAGTCCTAGTCATAGGTAACGTTAAGACTGGTGGTTGCTCAGCATTTCTCACATAGTAACAATAATAATAGTAATAAAATGGAACAATTAAATAACACGCCCGTTTCTTCAGCCTTTTCGCCTTCGCCGTCTCCGCAAGTCCCCCTCATGAATTACTTATCTGGGGAAAAGAAAAGAACAAAGTTAAGTTGACCGACGGGCACGCGGCTCGGCCAATTCCGGGCGCTGGGCTTTACTATTGGTTGTTTTAGTGATGAGATGCCTTTAATTTACAGGCCATCCCATCACACGCATATAAAAAAGACCGATACTGCAAAGCATTGGTGAGAAGATTATATAGTTCCATGTCAATATAATTTCAGCTCAGACTCTTCTAGACTAGACCTCCATGTTAAGCGATGTATCATCCAACAAAAACCCGTAATAACATCATCACCGTCATCATCCCTATCCATGTCCCCCCTGCTCGGCTGTCTTTTCCGCCCTGTTGCCACGAGGCACGTCGGTAGTTCATTCAACTCACCTCTAAACCTAGCTTTGTTTTTTTAATTCTCCCCTCCTCATATAATTTCTCTCAATGTAACATTCTCTCAATCAATATCTGACAAAATGGGCCCCAGACGCAAATAATACCTTAGCCCTTGGAATTAATCACCTCTGTCAATGGACGGGGACGCGGACGACATTCATCTACCGGACCTTGTTCCCCGAGTGGAACCTCGGATCCTCGTGGCTCCCCTGTTACTTCAGGGCAGGGTATGTTCTAGACCCTCGATTGAAGCTTTTGACGTCGAGGCACCAACATCTTCTTTTTAGAGCGTGGCTGTCGATTCCAAATACTATTCGTCTTGACTTGGAGCGACATGTTTCTAGGCGTTCACCAGTCGCTAAAATGCCCTATTGGTTGAGCTGCTGCTATACTTGAAATCGTGAACACTCAACTCTTTACTCCAGAAAACCTTCTTCAACATGCGTGTATTACCTCTCGGCAACCAACATCATCATAGACATCTAATTTAGTCTGTTATTTGAAACATGCATCACTGCGGCACGGCGGCACGGCTCGAGGGACTGGTCATCTGTCATATCATTCACAATGACTTGTCATCTACAGCATGAACAAAGAAATGAAAGACAAATGGTATTCAACTACCTGTAATCTAACACACTTGGTAGTCGCTCCGGCTTGAACCAACACAATGCCTGACGCGCAGATATCGCGACTACCCATCCTACCCAAGTCAGGGCCAAGAATTGATGCTATTCCACCCTAGAAACCTAGGATAAAAATGCCGAGTGGAGAGAAGTAAAGAAAAGCAGAGCGATGTAGAATAAAGTGATGACATGAAGAAAAAACGCCGATGCTATGAGGCAACTGACAATGTCAACAAATGAGACATCAACCAGGTAAGAATTATCGTCAACATGGACTTGTTGACCAGAAGCCTGATAGCTCCAACCAGTTTCAGCCCCCAAGGACCAAAGCCCTTGTCCGAGGCCTTATGCTCTCTTGGTTGCACGCCTTTTGTGTTGCCTGACTTGAAACTCTGGCTCACGAGAGCCCACAATCGCCGCCTGTACCATAACCAAATGCAATTCTGACCCATTGTCTCCGAGATTCCTTCTCTTGCATAAATGTCGTGTCGTCTCGTGTCGCTTCATGGTATCCCGTACGCAGAAACCCCGACCTCATCGAGCATGACCATCCACGTCGTCCATCACCTTGTCATTCCCACCAGCCCAAGTATGCAAACAAAACAAACTCGCCGCCTCCCATTCTTTCCAAATCCATTAAACAATGCAGAAACAAAACATTCATTTTTCACCAAGCATCGCTAGCCTGCCCAACCAGCCCATGAATGATCTGACCCAGTTCCTCCTACCATACAACTCCTTGGGACAAAGCAAACTTGTTCCCCCATTCTCCAAGCCTGTCCTGCTCAACCACAACACAATTTCCTCCAATTTCTGCCAAGTTTTCCGGCCTCAAGGTCGTTCTCATGAAGCACATGGTCGTAAAGTCGTGTCCCTTTGGGGCGACGGTTTCTAGCAAAACCAGCGCAGTCTCAAGCATGTCGTGTTCAGTTGTGATATGCATCAAGTCCCAGCATCTATCCATGTACTAGGAAGACTCTTTCTTCGCCCTTCTTTTGCTCCCAACTCTACCATCCGTATGCTCGTCCTCGGGACTCCATTCTTCTGGGTGAAAATCTGGATTGCCGTAGTGTGCTCGGTTCCAAACGCTGTTCTTGAATGTGTTGGTTGTCACCTGGAACGTGGGCTCCGGGAAATGGTTTTTGCCCTCATCATAATCCAACTGTACCGGGCTGAACCGGATGTGGTAGCTCGGAGCTGCTCGCATCGGTGGTGCGAGCGAGGTTTGTGGCCCTAGACCAGACGTCGCGACCATCGCAGGGCTAGGAGTCATGGTGGAGGTCCCAGGAATTGAAGCGGGCGGCGTTGGGGGTTGGGGCGACGCCATAATGGGAGGTGGCTGTGGGGGCGCGGCTTGCGGCGTCGAGGTAGGCAGGGATTCTGGGAACGATGACATCCACGGACTTTGTTGAACGGGAGAGAAGGCTTCTGGTGCCGAGCTAGCGGGAGGAGGGGGCGCAAGCTGTGCAAGTCCTCCCATGGCGGGGTTAGAACTGAAGCCTGGGATCATAGAAAGTGCATCAAAGTTGATGGTTGAGTATTGACCAAGATCCGGTTGATCAGAGGTAATGCTAGTGTTGTGAGAAAAGCCGCTGACGCGATTAACTTGCATCGACATTGACTTGTATAAGATATCGTAGTGATCGGGTCGGTAGAGTAAATAGATGATAGGGCCCAGATTGGTCACATCTTGACCATTGGCCTCGTTGGGGAAACGGTAGCGATTGACCTGAGTGCCTACGCTGCGGTCGAGGTAGGCAATCTCAAGCACAAAGTCGACAGGCTCGAGAAGAACATGAACGAGGGCTACGATACCAAGGTGCTCAATCTCGCGGTTTGGAATCTCGACACACTGGCTGCAGTAAGCGATAACCCCGTTGTCGTCCGTAACAAAAGCGTCGTAGGTGCCCGCGTTGGCTTTGAGGTGTGTAGCTGCCAGCAGGCGTAGGTAGTAAATGATGCTGCCCGTAACATTGGGGTCGTTCCACTTCTCCTGGATCAACATGTGTGCTAGCTGGGGGTTGTTGATGTTCTGAGCGACTTCGCGCAAGAGGTCGAGCATCTCATCTGCAAAATCTTCGTAGTACGCATAACCCCCAACGCTCCCCAGCAACTGATTCATACTGAGGAGTCGAGCTACCTCGCCTTCGATCTTGGCCTGGTCGCCCGACTCTACGAGCTTCTCGAAGTAGCTGAAGCCAATTGCTGTTGGAGAGGCTGTTAGCGCAGATCCGACATGTCACAAATGTACCGAGACATGGTAGTAGGCAACATGAAGGAATAAAAACATGTCGAACATGATTTGGGACGATAGTAAGGCAGGTAATGAGAAACAAAACTTGTAGACTTACCTCGCCAGCCACAGTTGCCATCACCTTGAATGGGTCGATAGTGAGTATACGTTTGGGGAAGGGCCTGAGATCATGCGGCATTAGCACCAAGCGGCACGGCAAAAGCAATGAGGTCTGGGATGAACGTACGATTGTCTTTTCAACATAAACGGGATCGGCTTTGGCATACTCGTGGGTGATGGCATCGCTTGAGATCTTATTTCCAACCTGGAGGCCCTGCACAACGGGCAGTTAGCAATGAAGCAAATGGTGCGCATGAGCTCCGAGGAAATGCAATTTACCTCGATAACAGGCTGATAATCCTCGGCAGCGGCCTGCTGAGCGGCCATATCGTGCTGGCCTTGGTCTTCCATCTTGGGGACTATTACGGTAGGTTGCGACGAGTACTGCGTTTGTTGGCGTGCACGTTGTTGGTTATGTGAAAGTTGAATTTGGCGGTTCTGTCGTTGTGCGAAAGTGGATGCAGGAGAAGGTTTAGTGTTCGGAGCTTGCGGGGAAGGATAATGCGACGATGCCGAAGATGCAGCTGCAGAAGGAAGTTGTTGTCGAGGGATATGCTGCTGAACAAGATGCGGCTGCGGCTGAGGCTGCGGCTGCGAATGCGACTGGGGCAGTTGTGGTAGTGGTAGTGGTTGTGATTGTGGTGGTGCTGGAGAATTGTAGAATCCAGCACCTCCACCTCCAGCAGACACGGGAAAGGCAAAGTCCAGGTCGGATGCTAGGCCATAGGACGCGAAGCTGGAGGGAGCAAAGGGCGTGGGTTGAGGCTGGAACATGCCTCGTAGAGAGTGATGAGGAAGAAGAAGAGAAGGAGGAGGAGGAGGGGGAAGAAATCAAGGCAAGAGTTGATGGGAGGCAGACTGTACTGTAGGTGCGTGCTGTAGGAAGTAGACGAGGGAAAATGTAATGTCGAGCAGGAAACCGGCCCTCTCACACTCAGGTTCAGGTTCAGGTTGTCAGGATGGGAGGAAGAGGCGTTTTTAGGTGCTCAAAACCCAGGCAATGGCGGGAAAGCCACCCGTCCAACACTTGATAGCTTGTCCAAAGGCCCTGGGGCCCTGTGCTATCCTGCGCTGTCAACGCCCTGTCACGACCTGTGGATCAGTAGACGGACACCGACGTTACTCGTTCCTCGTTCCTCCTCGGGTGCTGGCCGCGCTCAATGAATGATCCCCTTGGATGGGGCCCCGGGGGTCAC
Organism: Fusarium buharicum; assembly: GCA_014822075.1. Lineage (NCBI taxonomy): Eukaryota > Fungi > Ascomycota > Sordariomycetes > Hypocreales > Nectriaceae > Fusarium > Fusarium buharicum. Next base: position 96,409 of record JAATHB010000298.1, on the reverse strand, counting down.
TGCAGGGATTGAGACAGGGGTTGTCGCAGGGGCTAGGGATTTAGGACAAAGCACGGAGACAACGGACAGCGGGTGGCCCAGCGGGTGCGATGGTTTAGCGTAGAGTATGGGCTTTCAACGGCTGGCACGAGGACCTGGGGAGCTCTGAGACTGAGAGAGAGACAGAGAGAGTGGGAGCTAACGGGAACAGTACCCCCCCCAGCAGGTGAACCAAGATCCCTGGCCTGAGGTGAGCTCCTTCTGACGAGAGGGGCTTGCGGCCAAAAGACGGCGGGGCTTGCGGCACGGTGGGAAAAGACACCCGATGAAGCTGCTGTTGAGATGAGATGATGATGTCGGACAAGGTGCTCGGATATCGATGAGGACGAATGGTCGTCCGAGAAAAAGCCAGCGAGCGCAGCGCAGCGCTAGGAGAAAATGCCCGGGAGTTTATTATGCCAACCTACCTATGCAATGCAAGCTCTGGAAGCTCCAAGCTCAAGCTCAGTGCCCTTCGACAAAGAGGCGGCGGCTAGCGGAGATGGATGGTTAATGACGGGATGTGTGTCAAGTTGGTGGGTGATACAAGACGAGGCTAGTTCGTGCTTGTGGAAGGGAGACAGGGAGAGCAGGGCCAAGAATCAGGTCAAGCACGATGATGAAGGCGACCAAGGTAGTACAAGAGGGGTTTGTTTCCAACCCTAGTAAGAATGAGGTCTTTGAACTAGATCAAGTTGTTGTGATCGTGAATGAGGGAAGGGAAGCGAGCTAATAACAACAAGCATTCACTAATCACGATTAGCTTTTAGCATCGGGTAAACGATGAAGGAACCCTTACTTTGCATAAAAGACAAAAGCAAGAAAAACGTCGTGATGCGTTGGAGATCGAGTCAGGTACAGTTCTGTTCAAGCTCGTGGCAGGCAAGGCAAGGCAAGGCAGAGCAGGGTTCGGATTCAACTCCGTAAAATGATGCTCTGGTCTGCTTTTTAACTCACGACTCCACCCAAGATGAACATCTAGGAGCCAAGAACAGGGATTGGTAGAGGATTGCACTGGTCGAGCGATGACGATCTCCCGCTGACGATGGATGCCCTGTACGTACAACAAGATTATCGATTTGATCCAACGATGGTGCTGCAACAATGATGCGCGGTCTGCGTGCGGCACAGAAATGTACCTAATGTAATGTAATAAGAGTGGATGCAATGGAACAGCTGGAGACGGGAGCAGCACTGCTAATTAGCTGGAGAATCTCTGGCGATAAGGTCTCTGTAGTGGAGGTAGGGAACCGATATCGATTCGTGATGGGGTGAGGACGGGCGAACCGGACGGATGTCGTGATGTTATGATGTTGGTCGTAAAGAATTGCCTCTTGGATCGTAGCGCAACCAATGTAAGCGTTTAAAAGAACGGGAGAGGAACAGGCGTTAAAAGGTCCAGATCTCATCTGTTTTCTGGACGGCAAAGCTCAATGTTGATACGGCGAGGTACGAAGTAAGAACCAGGATGACATAAGGGCATAACAGAATCAAGACCGAGACCAAGTCCATGCCGCTTCCCGGTTGAATTGATTGGTCTCTGTATCTATCCGTGCCTCACAATTCTGTAATCTAGGTACAGCATGAGAAATTAAAATGATTTCTTTTGAACTTTTGGTGATACAGTATCTGATGTACCTGGACTTGGACTCGTAACGAATGGATCAAGTCCACATTGTATTGGATCGTGTGTGGGGGATCATTGGAAAGCAAACTAATAAAGCCAAGACCATGTAATTAATAAAACCCGTCTCTCCCCGGGGGACCACATCGTGGAGATGGGTAACATGCTACGATATACAAAAACGGCCCGCTCAATACCTACCTACAGTACCTACATACACAGTCTTTTATCACAGCTGTCAAACATAAAGAAAAAAAAAAAAAAAAGGGTGCCATCTACGCAAACGTTGGAATCCATCTCTGATGAAACACTGCCCGAGACGAGCGGAAGACGGGCCGTGGCGGGAGCTTATGGAAAAGCTCCGTTCCGTCAGACGCGACTCTGTGACTCGCTACAAGCACAGGAAAACTCAAAAAATTGAGGCACCCTTTTCAACATGACTAGTGTTTTATCGGCTGAGTTTAATGCATGGAACTTGTTACAGAGTTTTTCTCTCTGACCTTCTTGTCAAGTGGCAATTCGTTGGACCCCTGCTTTTTTCTTCCACTTATGCTTGGCATGGCATGGCGTGGCGTGTGAGGGTTATATCGTCTTGGCCTGTGATGCCGAAGCCGTTCTTACAGTTGGTGGTTATTCCCTTGCTGGCCCTGCTAGTTAATTAATCAACATGCCAGGTCCCTTTGTCTTGAACTTAATCGGCAACCTCCCTCCACCAACACCTGGCTCCCCCATCAAATCGCCAGGCCCAGGTCCAGGTCCAGGTCCTCCCCCCGTTGAGACAAAGCGGTGATGGTGGTGCGCACGTCCCCTCGAAATCTGCAACCTCAAAGTTCCCAAACGTTGTTGCACCAGGGGACTCTTGTCATCACAATTCAAAATAATTGGTTGAGCATTTTTCTCTCTGCTGCTGTGACACCTAAAGCCAGACGCTCGGTTATTGGACCATGGCCGATCCAACGCAACGACACGACCTTGTCAAGGAATGGAAGATTACTCTGCAGCATGCAACCTGGGTTTGCTGTGCCGTGTTTGCTCTGGGTTAGGGGTTCCCTGGCTGGCTCTTTGATAGAGGAATGTTGCATTCGATACATGGAAGCCAAGATGAACAGTTGTTGGTAATGGAACCAGCTGTCAATCGATGCGGTATAAAACTGTAGGAAGAAATGATACCCAGTAAAAGAAGATCAAAATAGCAACAAGTACCGGGATCTCGTTCCGAAGATACCAAGCATTTCTGCCACGATAGCAATTCCACAAGTCAGTAGATTTACTTTCTTAGCTCAGCTCACATTTTCAGTGATTAAAAGCCACGATCTGAATGATGTTAGTCCGAATCGAACACCAACCTTCCATGCTGCCCATGCTTCCCATGCAGATCGGAACACAATTAGTTATAAAAGAAAAGCAAAGAGACCTCTTCCCGCAGACGGCGGTTTCAGACTCGAACTTTCCGGGTAGATGGAATATCACAACACTGTAGGATTCGATCATTCGATAAGGCCTGATTGTGATATATTAACAAAAGAAATATTACCAAGCATTGACGATATCGTCATATGCACACAATAAGTGATTGGCTCTCATCATCACGCGCCGCTGAGACACGCCCTCTTAGCTGAGCTCATCTTTGACCACCTTTCTGCAACATGGCAGTAGCAAACATCAATCCATATAAATGACGCTTCTCACATACAAGCGACAAGTCCCCTTGCATCCAAACATGCTACGGCCCATCCGTGTCCGCTGTCGATGTGTATCAGTTTAACGACATCTCTCTCCCGTATCAAACAACACCAAGACTTACATCGCAGCGCACAAAATGACCTGTCATCACTCCGCTCCGGTACTTGAGAGTTCCTTTTAGTCCACCGAATCTAGCTCTTGTGCTTCCCCAAATTCATGTCTCTCTCTCTCTCTGCGAGTTGACTCGTGACGTATTCTAGCGAAAAATCTCGTATTTCTGAATTCCAGGCATGGCATGGCTGGCTACCAATCTAGATTCGCTCACCTTGAATCCGGAAGGTTATACAGCCAGCAGCCTCGCCGTTACCTTGGTGCAGCCTCCCGTGACGATCCGGCATCACATTTGCTTGTTTTCATTCCTACAACCCGTTTTCTATCATGCAGCGTTCCTGTCTAAGCCCTGCAGCGCCCCCCTCTTTCGTGTCTTCTTTTCCACGCCGGTTCAACAAAAGACGGGAACTTGGTGATCATCGACTCCGGATGCTGTAGGTTGAGAAGCAAACATTTCTCTTTCTGCTGGGCTTAATCATCAGCCGCATGTATGTACGCTGCTTTACCCCTCGCGGCTCAAGTCCCGTCTTGTGTAACCGGACAACGTTGCATTGCTTGGCCTGTTCTAGCCAGCGATCTTAGTCTTGCTGCAGTATGAGCTGGGTTCGGTTGGATCGGCGGTCGCAGTAATTTACTAATCCACGTGTCAAGATTGGTCGTGGACGCAAGACCTTTTCAACTGCCGTGCATGTACCAAAACACCAGTGTATTTGAGTCTATAGCTTCTCGTAGATACTGGCCGCATTACTCGTCATTCGCTCTGCTACACAAGACATGGAATCAAGTCCGAATACGGCGTCACTTCGGCCCTCATCCCTTTCCTCTCTTTTCCCAGAAACAACTGGTCCGTCATCGATGCTGCTAGCCGATGGCGGCCAGGAATGAGCACACTGCACCGTTGCCAATGCCTCGTACTCTGCGAGATCCCGTCGACGCATCCCCAACACGGATACACCCGCAGGAAACCACATCAGGATCTGCTTTTCGATCCAGCAGGGCTGGGCTAAATCTGAAATCCGACAAACAATGCCAAAGGCAACAGAGGTTTCCTGATTTGCGGGTATCACCGGGCCCTGTTGACGGCATACGTACATTATATTCATTACCTGTCTAGCCATACCCCTCAGGAAGCCCACGCCGGCGCGGCCCCCTTGCCCTTCTTGCGATGCTGAGTCGCGGCTCTGGTGCCCCCTTTCCCAAACGGCATGCCTTGTGTGTCTACCCCCTGGTCATCTGTTGTTGACTGCTCAATGTTGCGGAAACCGTCTCCATCTCTGAAAATTGCACCAAACAAATCAGAGATGGACGTTGTGAGCCCTTGAAGTGCCGCAATGCGCTCTGAGTCGGCATCGGATGTGATCTCGAGGAGACCTTCTTGCTGGTTAACCTGACCGTTGATCTTGCCGTCAATGATGAGGAACCCCAAAATGTCCTGCACCTCTGGTTCGGAGATCTTGAGCTGCTTGGCGATCCAACTCAACTTCATACGGGTGTAGGGTGCGATAAGTTTGACCACGCCCTTGGTTCGCATGTTTCGCGTGACTTCATCGATATTCTCGGCGATGAACGAGTCGTCCAAGATGTCCTGGTTACGCTGCAGGACCTTTTCGTATGTATGAACGTCGTCCCGTTGATATGCGTCCACGAGTTCCGTCATGGCGGAGATTCGCGGGTCAGTCTTGTAAGGCTTGGTCTCTTGAGAATCGAAGGGATTGATGTCCGACTTCATCAACATTGTCGTCAAAAGTAGGTACTTAAGGACTTGGATTCGTTGTAGAGAGCCCGCTTCGTCGTAGTTTCGGAATGACTCAAAAAAGTCACTCTGAGCCTCCTTCCAGTTCTCTTCGCTCATGTGCATCTTTCCACCACATTCTCGGATGATGCCCATGATTCTCGGATGTGGTACAGCCGATTTGACCTTGAGAGCTCGCTGGTACAACGCCTTGAGCTGCTTGTTGTTCTTGGTTTCGGCAAACATCTGGATCTCGAGGGCGTAAATCTCAAGCGAGTAGGTGCCCTTGCTGGGATCGTCCGTTCCATCTTCTCGCTGACAGCTCTTGTGTAGTTCCCGTAGTTTCTTAGACACAGCGGTGTACTCTTTTCGGTCGAGGAGCAGCTTGGCCAGCTTGATGTTGGTCTTGAGCCATAACCGCTCGTTGTTGGTGCTCTGAAAGCTTTGGAGTGTGAGTGAATAGAACTGCTCCATGCATCTCACGGCCTCGGGACCATCGGCGCCCTTTTCGATGTAATCGAGCATGTTGTTGATGGACTTTTCGGAGTAGTTTCGCGTGACGGCCGACTTGACGTAGGTGAGGAGCTCGGCGTAGTGTTCAGCGGCCTGTTTTTGTGAGCCTGTGATCATTCCAAATGACGAAAGAACAAACCTTGTCATATTGGCCCAGCTTGAACTCAAGCTTGATGGCCTGCTTGATACCTTTGAATCCCCATTCTCCCTTCTCCTCTTCGAGTGGTGGGATACCTAGGAATTCGGCGACCGCCTCCTCGGGATCTGACAGCTTGAGCTGCTTGGCATTGTAGTACTTGTTCTCGATATCAACGTCGCCAGTTTCTTCGTCATCATCTTCTTCGTACTCGAAATCGTACCTAATCGCAATTAGTGATGCACTGCGCTTGCGCGGATGGGCTTGCGTACTGCTCCTCATCCGACTCTTGCATGAAATCCTCGTCGTCCGACATGGTGAAGAAGCCTTGCGAGGGGGGGGTGCGATGGACGTTATTTTGAGTGTAAGAAAAGAAAGAGAGACTCGCCCGACGGGTATTATGGTGGCACGAAGGAAGCTGATGTGAATTGATGATGAATGGTGTTGGTATTGACTGGAGAAGCTGAGGTGGAGCAGGCAGCCGCGAGGTGGGGGACTTATCGATAAGCCCACTCAAGCTCACCTCAAGCTCAAGTGCGATACCAACATTACCTATCATGATCGCTCAAGACTCGTTTACGGATTCAATACGATTTCATGGAATTATCTACGTAACTTGCACATTAAAATACGTATCTAAATCTAAAAGCCCCATTAACTTATTTGTAATGCTTATGTGTAATGACCCCCTCACCTCAGCCAACATGAGCTTGAGCAACACCACTATCTGGCAGCTTCACGATGAACAGCATGATGGTCGTTCCTAGAGCCAACGCACTGGACACCAAAAATGGCAATCCCATCCAATCATCACCCAACTCAATACCTCGACCCAACAGCCAGCCCATGGCAGGTGCACTGAGGCCCACGAGCATCTCAACAAGCGAGATGGTCGTATTCAGCGTAGCAACGGTATGAGGCTCGACCACAGCGTTGACCATGGCTCTGCTTAATGCGTTGAAAGAGTTTCCAAAGCTTATGATGATAAGAGCAATGATAAAGAGCCATGGAACTCCAGCGACGGCCACTAATAGACTCCCTACTATCATGGTTACTGTCGTGATGCGCCCGAGTAGTAGGTCTCTGGCAACTGGGCGTCCTTTATAACGGGAACTCTTGTTGAGGAACTCGGAAGCGATTGGCAGAACGATGAGATAGCAAATTACGTTTGCAATAATGCCGATGGTCGAGATGTATGTAGCCTGTTGACAAGGTTAGAGATTGGGGAGAAGCTTGGGCAGATGCTTGCTTACCTTGGACCATGACCAGTTGAATCTTTTAGTCATGTACTGTAGCAACAATCCCATGTTTGCAACCCTGATTGGGAAATAGAAAGCAATTGCAAGCATGAGGATCATAATGCTCTTGGACGCAAATATGAAGCGCCAGACATGCTGCATATCATTTTGGATGCTGCTCCAAGCTTGCTTCAAAATAGCTTGCTTGCTCAGATTAACGCCATGGTCGTGCGGTTCATCATCTTCTTGGCGACGCCTGTCGTTCTTGCGCTGCAGATGCATCGTCTCTGGAATAAGAAGAATGGACAGCGTCCCAACCAACATTATACCAAAGCCAATCCACATCGAGAGCCATGGATCGAACTGAAGCAGCCACGCGGAGATTGGATTTACCAATACATTGAAGGACAATACTGCGGCAGTGAGGCGGAAGAACATGTTTGTTCGTTCCGCAACGGGGACAACATCGGCCACGATGGTATAGACCATGGCAGCAGCCATCTGGCCCCCGCCGCCGATGAGATAGAACAGGCTTCCGACCAGCACTGCCCAGATGGAGAAGACGTTTGGGAAAAGTACTAGGGGTGTGTTAGATCCAGCTGGGGCTCGGTTTGGATGACCACTTACAAACCATCATGACCCAGCATGTCTGGAGAAAGCATCCCGATACTGATAGAAACAGGACAACCCGTCTTCCATATTTGTCGGCTACAATACCGAATGGAAACTGCATCAGGATTGCTAGCACTTGTGAGCGATAGTCTCCAAGTTACAGGCGGTTCACCTACGAACGCCCATCTCAAGGGCCTGGCTCCATCCCATAACCATGGCGAGGGTCTTTTGGATACCACCCTCCTTGCAGCGAATGTCTTGTATTTGCGGCATCCTAAGCTGATGATCTGGGTAGTAATTCCGACAGATGATATCCTCCACGATGTTCTTGAGTGGTGGACTCATGATGAATTCGCTGACTTCGACTAGTATAAGGGCCAACATGCACATGATCAAGACGCGTCGTCGGAAAGCCTTTGGAGGTTCGGAGTGGCCGGATGAGTCGTTTGGTAGAAGAGGCGACTCTTCTGATGGAAACTGGTCCGCGCCATCGCTGTGGTTTCTTTCAATATCTGCATCTATCGCGATCTGGACATTGTCGTCTAACGCTGCCTTAGTTTGTGACGCCATGGCTCAGACGCGTAAAGGAGTGAAGTTGGTTGCGATATCTAGGAATCGCAATGTCGAGTCGAGATATCAATACATCTTAAAGAACAACCGATCGATCGAAAAGACTGAAGAAACAGGAATATGATTGCAAATGAGCGTTGTCGTTGTTGTCTATCACTGTCTTTGGTACTTTTGCGACATGATCCTTGTAAGCTGGTTGGCCGAAACACACGGTGACGTCTTGGTTACATGGAGACATTGCTCCGCCTTATCTTTGAGTCTGGGCTTGAGCCAATGATATCGTGTCTCAGGGGAATAAAAGAAGTTCTTGTCTTCTTTGAGCCTAACCCGCAATCGACACCACGTACTCCATCACGAGGGCGCTGACGACGTTGTGTAAGCGATACGCAGCTTTGAGTTGTCTGATTGGAATTTCTAAGAGTTCAAAAAACATGTCGATGATGATCTGTCCTCAGCCTACGTAGATCCGGCGATTGCTGAATTTGTTCTAATCTCTCCAACATTCGTTCAAGGCTAACCGATTCAACGGCTAGTGGACCCAACGTTTTTGGCACGGGGCTCGGGAAAGCTTATCTTAAACTTCGGGGATCCAGCGCAACGGGTCCCGCGTGTTCCGTAGCCGAACCCGAGGCTGTCCCGGTCCGTCCGACTCGGCCGGTGAGATCGATCTGGCAGGGTAGTCAAGCCAAGGGTCCTTTTATAACATGGAGTACTTGGCAATGCTACGTAATACATGTCTTTGTTGAGTATGCTGGGTTTTGTAGCCTTTTATATAGTACCTAGGCTCCTAATTACCCTACTGTTTCTCCGTAAGATATGGAGTTGCATACCCTATTTCCCCTCAAATTACGAGGACAACTATGAAAGTACCAGCTCAACTCCTAGCCGCAAATCTTTTAGGGACAATTAATGTTTTGCTTAGCCCTGGTATGTGGTTTAGCTAACTGGTAGATCATGCTATCAATTTTTAAGTTAGACAACATGCATGCGATGCATGGAGAAAGAAGGCTATATTCCTACAAGCCTGTTTTCTTTGCTGCTCGGCCTGCGCATCCCTCCCATTGACCTCGAGATTATCTGCCCTGTCCGGTCTTGGACGTATTGTAAGCAACAGATCACCGGTTCCCTTCTATGATTAACGATCAAGTTTGATAGGGTATCCTAAGGACCAGACAACTACCCAAACCAGTCCCGTCCCTGGTTTTCTGCTATGGTGGCAACTCTTTCGCATAAAAGACCAGGATTGGTATCACATCGACGACATAAATCTTAAGCACCCGATACAATGCCCCGGTGACTCATGGGCGACATTTTCGGGACCAACCATCGAGGTTCCATACTCGTATCTTTCTGGGCTGTGGACGCTGGACATGCTTCACAAAAGAAGTGGTCGAGTCAGTACTCACGAAATGGCAACGGGATAAAATACGAGGGCCACTAAATGACTTGTATGAAGTGCCTTCGGATAACAGGCTTCCCTTTGCCTTTCACTTAAGCCAGCTTCGTCTGAAATCCCAACCTATTGTTGCCGGTGATGCAAATGCTCAAAGCCTAAACACCTATCTCGAATCCACAGGCGAGCTACTGGAAAAACTTTCTCGTTTCGTTGTTATTGATATCACTGCCCCCGGCGGGTCTATTAATGCGGAATACTATAAACGGCTACAGACTGACGATACGATTCCTCGTCAAGTGCCACCGTTTTGGGAAATGGTCCATCCAGCGCTTGATAGAGAAAGTAATGGGGTTCGTGGCTTAGCCCTCTACCATTAGAAGCCGCAGCTCCGGTTATCTTCCTGGTGTCTTTACAAGTCGTTGGTGCCGGGTTATTCAGCTGGATGGTCTGGCCCATGCTGTCGCTGACATTCTCCAAAAACAATGTACGAGTGCTAATGCGACAGAAGTTTGGAGAGGTCTCTTCGATGATGGTAAACTATCGCCGGAGGAGCGGGAAGCACTCGTGCCATGTTGGATCAGCATTTGTTCTGCCGACCTCCAGCCAAAGCTCCGGTCAGATTCATGCCCAACTCGCGACATCCGTTTTGGAGAGGATTCCATTTCTCCTGGTATGAACTATGCGAGGAACCTTTGGAAATGGAAGAGAATAACTCGACCTGGAGACGCGGTCACCTCTGTGAACCCCAAGGCTCTTACATCGAGCAGAAAGGTTTACAATAGGTTGCCTATAAAGTCAACAGGTTTCAGATGAACGGAGGAGATGAAGTTTTCTGGACAATCTTGATGATGTGTCCACAAAACTACAAGACGACTGCACGCTGCGGGCCTAACGACAACCAAAGATATTGCTCTGAAGATGCCATGCTTGATGCAATCCGGACAAGTTTACGAAGGGCTGCGGATGCCTGAAACAGCATACGAGTAGCCATTAATTCTGTCATCGAGCATGCTCCTCTGTTTCTGGATCCAGAACAACACGAAAATTTCTTATTTGACGGCGACACCTTCTCCAGATCACACCAGTACTTCTGGATAGTCAGTTGCCTTGATTATTTCCAGCGTCTTATCGATGACACTATCGACGAATGGGAGAGCTTTCGTGCAGGCTGGCCAAGCATGCTCATGACGACTGACCCAGAATTTCGTCCCGATACAACACCAGGGACATCACAACAAGTGTCACAAAGAGTGCTAGGCGAGATTGAGGCTCAGATCGATCGACTCAGATACTTGTCTACTTGCTTCGAGTCCAGTCGCGAGAAGACAAATGTGCTCCAGGAGGATGTACGTATCTCCCCGAATCTTGGAGTACGTATTACAAATATTCACTCAAACCATATAGCTGTTCAGCGCCAGCGGCGTGATTGAGAGCCGAGTGTCCACTCGTCTTGGAGAAAACGTCAGACACCTTACCTATGTCAGCATATTCTATCTTCCTCTGAGATTTTGCGTTGCACTCTGGAGCACAAATGAGAAGTATGCAAGGCCAATGCCTGTCCTTACTTCTGCCCTCGTGGCTGCCACGAGGTTTGCCATCGTGGCCAACATGAAGAGTATGACGTCGCTCTGGTCTGAGACGTATCGCCACGCCAAGGGGCGCATTATTCAACGGATGCATGCCAGCAAGGATGATCAATGAGTCAGGAGGTTGAGCCTTTAGAGTGGTATATTCTGTACTTTGCTGTCGTTTCTACACTTGTATCTGTGGCATCATGGAGTAGATATCAGGGTCATGCCTTAAAAACTCTTCTTCGCTTACAAACAAGCAGAACAGCAGATGAAAGCCAAGTATGAACAACGTTATTGAGTAACGTTGATATCCGCATCTCTACAGTTGTTGATGCAAGAGTGGCGCAACAGACCCTCCACCGGCGTTTAACGGAGCGGGCCGGCCCCGGTTCTCCGGACTCAACGTCCGAACCGTCTGCACGTGTCGGATCATTACCCAGTTATCGCAAGGCAAAACCATCAGCGGCCGCCTACTACGTAGTAAAAGATGTGATATGCACTGCGTTTGTATGGATTTCGCTCCATGCATTTGCTGGCATTAGTGCCCGGGCCAATTCGAATCCTACAGGAACGTAGAGGATCAATTCAAGGATATATACGAGACATGGCCTGGGACGAAATCTTGGCTTTAAAGTTTCAAGGTAAATGCCTCACAAGGCTGAATCTCTTAGAGACAAGAGATCACGATCTAACTACCATTTACTCCGTATCTATTCATTTGATGATCATGTGGAGAAGCCGTTGTTTCTTTAGTCCCCGTAATCCTGCTGAGCAATTCCCTTCAAGGCAGCATGGAAATGATTATCCAACTTTTGCAATACCACCTTCTACAAGCGTCTGAAGGATTTGGCTAAAATGAAGTTTAATGCGAGGATTCTTCAGATCAGGCCGTCACCGTTACATTCGAAACAAGTTCGCTATGGAGACAAAATCTTGGCTTTCTGAGAAAGGCAAGGCTGCAACGTTTACATCCCTGCATAAGCTTAAAATTGGCCGGCGATTTAGAAACTTTCTTTTGCCCCTTAACCATTTCCTGATCCGATTCCCGACAAGGAACCAGATCCTCGAGCGGCATTTGACCTATCGCGGAGAGTCCTGAGCTCCCCGTGCTGGTCTGCTCATCTTAGAGACTAGGGTTGCAGACGTATATGCTTCAATCACATCGTTGATAGTAGTGGCTGTGTGCCTAGTCCTGACTCCTGCGGTCCTGCGGAGGAATGGGTAGGAAAACAAGATAGAGATGCGAGGCTGTGGATCAAGGATAGGTAGTTGTATATAAGACCGATAGTCCAGCCTCAAAATCAACATCTCCATCCTCTCAGTCAACTTCAGAGTAATTCATCATGTCCTCCAAGACCTTCCTCGCATCTCTCCTCGCCTTCGCTCCTCTGGCCCTCGCCCAGGACCCAGCATGCGACTGCTACGTGACAAACGGCGAGAACCCGCAGTACTACTCGGGCCACATGTTCTTTGACTTCCGTTCTCTGTCCCAGCACGCCCGTGTCCCTGCTCTGATCGACACCCAGCAGGGCAACGCCGATGCGGGCTTCACCTCTGACTACTTCAACTGGGGTTCCGAGTTCTCCGAGACTTGGGGTGCGCAGAAGTGGACCAACGGAAAGGAAGGTCTTCCTATGCAGAACTCGTACAACAACTTGTACATTGAGGAAAACAACGATGGTTCTCTTGGCGGCGACACCTGGCTGACTATGCGAACTGCTCGTCACAATGGATTCCTCTCTGCTTCCGAGTTTGAGTCCGTCAACAAATACCAGTTCGCTTCTATGCGCATGTACGCCCGAACTGTCGGTTCTCCTGGTGCTTGCACCGCCATGTTCACCTACCTTGCCGGCGACTCCCTAGCCACCGTCCAAGAGGCCGACATCGAGGTTCTCACCAAGGACGACCCCAAGATCATCCACTACACTAACCAGCCCTCGTACACCGAAGAGGGCGGCACCGTCGAGGGCGCTCACCTGGAGGCTACTCTGCCCGACGGCCTCACACGATCCGACTGGGCCAAGCACCGCATGGACTGGACGCCCGGCGCCACCGTCTGGAGCGTCAACGACAAGGAGACCTGGAGAAACGCGTTCCAGGTTCCCCGTGACCCTGCTCAGCTTGTCTTCAACGCTTGGAGCGATGGTGGTGACTGGACTGGTACTCTGCCTGAGGGTGGTTCTGCTTACCAGCAGATCATGTGGATTGAGATCCTGCACGGATCTGCTGACCCGGCTACATGCCAGAGGAAGTGCAGTGTTGATGAGGGCGGCGAGATTGGTAAGCCAGTGCCTGTCTAGAGGAGGGCCTGCTTGTCGGCGATGCTGAAAAGTCAATGTTCGTATATACATCTTCAGATATTCAGAGAACATACCTTAATAATTCTTGTATTTGGTGCTTGCCGTTGCTCTATGTGAAACACACCTGACCCTCTAATCTTTTGTCTATTGCCGGTTCTCTATTTTTATCCTCTACAGCTTGAACCTCTGAGCCAGCAGAATGCCCTCAGCCAATGTTCCAACCCTCGCATCAATCGCACACCCCTCAGCCTCAAGCCTCTTGCACTCATCCCACAGATCCGCCAACTTGACGGTAAACACTTCAATAAACTCACTCTCTTCCAACTGCGGCTTCAAGTCCCTGTTCTCCGCAAGCTCCATATCAATACTGACATGCACCATCCTCAAGTTCGTGTTACAGAACCCGGGGTCGTTAAACATCATAGGCGACGTCTCAGTAGCCTTGCCAACATAGCCCGTCTCCTCTCTAAGCTCGCGCACAGCGCACTCCTCTGCTGTCTCGCCTTCATCGATGAGACCTGCGGGGACTTCGATGGTGACTTTATCGATCGGCGGACGATATTGCTTTTGGAGAATGAGTTCGTTGCCCTCTGGTTTTTCGAGGATGGCGACGATGCCGACGCCGTCAATGTCTGCACCTTTGGGGCGTGTGCGACGTTCAGCGGATTCCCATGATCGTGAGGCGCCTTTGGGGTCTTGGTATGTGATTCTGCGGGTGTTAGAAAGTGAGGTGTGATGTGAGTGAAGATAGCGTACTTGGAGAGTTTGATCCAGCGGGCCTCTTCTTCAGACTGTTGATGGTTAGCATTGATAGGATACTAGTGAGGGATTGGCTTACCAGAGGCCCTGTTGAAGTTACTTTGGCATTGAAAACAGACATGTTCACTGTGTCTTGTTTGTGTTGTGGTTTGAGAATGGAAGTCATGATGAGTTGAAATGCCCCGCCGAGGTCGGTGAAGGTCGTGCTACGTCACACCAGCTACCCTGAAGCAGACAGTCGACCTTGGAAATATGTGTTTTTGCTTCGTGATGGGCATATTACTCCTCGTTAACTAAGGATTCTGGTATCTTGATACTTATTGAGTTAGAATATGTGTATCGTGAATGCCCAATATCATCTTGGTGGTAATCGGACCTGGCTGCTCGGCTGTCACTCAGCAACAACCCTTCTAAAGAGTCTAGGTAGATAGAACAAGACAACTGCACAAAGAACAACCCGTGGCATAACATTAACCAAACACTTCTAAAACCATCACAGACTCGAAGACAACTTCTTCTCTTGTCTCAGCCCCTGCCACAAAGCCAACGCAGCCAAACACTTTGCATCTCGACCTCCCTCCCTCCAAGCCTCTCCCAGCGGCACAACCTTGAGCGTAATCTTCTCCCCATGCGACCTCAACCCTGTGAGCCTTCCACTCCACTCCTTAATCTGCTCCCTCGGTAGCTTCTTTTCATAGCTGAAGATAGTGATATGCTCATCGCACCCACCAGCGCTGGGAAACATGGCATTCGCGAGTCCTTCACCCTCATTCTCCTTTGGAGCAGCAAGTTCGCTTAGATTCGTCAATTCATCTTCATGAATCGTCACACCAAGCTCTTCTTGTATTTCCTGAGCCGCGGCGCCTTTGAAACTACCCGCGTCGTCGACCATTCCAGCGGGTAGTTCTACAAAACTCAGACTCCCAGCTGGAACACGCGGTTGCACTGTCAGGACGACGTAGCGCTCGTCTAATTCAGGAGGAACGTCGTCGGGGATGAGCATGAAGAGCATAGCCACACTGGGCCCGCGAAGGAGTGCTGCCGCGGGTAATGTCTCGTCAGCATCGTTAGACACCGTAGCTGTGAGTTTGACGAAGCCGAGACGGTTGCCGCCGAAGCGATCAAAGGATTGGATTGTGATGGAGCGAAGAACGTAGGGGTCTTTGTGGAAGGGGTGAGAGGCGTCGGATTGGAGGCGGAGTGAGTTTGTCAAGGTATCGACCCAGCTCTGGAAGTGTTAGCGATGATTTATGAAATTTGGGAGGAAACTTGCAGTGAATGGCTTGAATGAGACGAGTTGCTCCTGCGAGAGTCCATCTGGTAGATTGAGAGGGATGTCGTGGCTTTTGAGTGTCGTGGACATGGCGCGCATGAATTGTGAAGGAACTGCTTGTTTTTGGCGGATTAGACAAGTTGCTGTAAATAAAAGCCTTTGATTTTTGCACACGTTGGCGATAAATCTCATGTCTTGTTAGGGCTGTTCAGCGTTGATGTTTATCGAGCATTAGGCTGAGAGATGTTGTGAGGGAAGGTTTGGAGAGAAGATGACGTAAAGGTCTCAGCTCTGCACCCCACGATAATGCATTGACCGTTGATGAGATATAACACAATTCGAAGAGTTAGTCATTGCGATAGTAGAAAGTAAGTCATTTTATAGAAGCGATTGTACTCCATAATGTATCGAGTAACTTCAAGGAAAGATCTGGTAGATTAGCATCATTCCCAAGACCTTCAATAAACTGACATAAGAAGACGAGATAGTAAACAGGCGTATATCGTAATTCATGCTCCATAACAATACTCATGTTTCCCAACCCCAAATACCCATTGACCTTCTCGAACCGCTCAAACAGCCCAGTACACATCTATCTTGACCTTGTCAACATGATTCACCCACCCTCCAAACCTCGCCTTCGCCCACACCGTAACAACATCTCCCAACTTCAAATCCCTCACAAACCACCCATCTCCCGTCTCCTCGCCCCTCCCCTCTTCTGAGCACAGCTTCACCGCTGCCTCTGTCCCCGGCTGGATGTCGTCTTGCCATGTCCACGTTACTACGTGGTCCTGCCACGCGCGATGGGCAGTCTTGTTGCGCACGATAGTCCATTTTTCGTCGTGCCAGAGAGGGTGTTCGAATTTGTAATTGTCACTTGATTTTCCCTGGGGGACGATGGAGGGATAGAGGGGACGGAGGGCGCAGACTGGGAGGGGTGATGCTGTGGAGGATGCTGATTTGTATCGAACGTCGTATGTACACGCCGGATCGCCTAGAACCATTAGCACAACACATTACACATGTCCTTGTGACTTACACTCCTGATCCGCATCAAACTTCTCAAGGCCAGCTTCAAACCACGTCCAAGCTCCCTTGTACGTATGTCGGTTCTCCGGTTCACCTCCCCACCCTTGATCTTTACTCCGTATCGAAAAGACCACCTTACGAACAGGATGAAGTAGTTTTGGCGTAGGATAATCAGCCAATTTGGCAAAGTAAGAAGGATCATGCTCCTTGTTCAAGGGTCTCGGCTTGGCTTCATTCAAATCGTATGCCAATATTTCTGAAAGTGCTTCCTTGCCTTCGATATCGGTTAGACCCACAGGAAACGAGCGAAGCTATATGATGTTAGTCAAGACCCCAAGTCTAGTGCCGTTGACTCACGATGAACTTGTTCTCTGTCGGGCTTGACCCGTTTACTTTCAACGGACTCGAATGCTGAAGTTCGAAGTCAATCTCATTGCTTGAGTGCGCCCAGTACTCTGCAAAGTCAAAGATGATATCGACTACTCCAGGAGGAAGTTTCTTGCCCCTTGTGAGCATGACGCGAGTGACCATGATATCGATGGGCGTCAAGTCCCCGCCTTCCGAGGCAGTTCTACTTTCATTCTCATTTTCCTGGTTTGTATCACCCATGATGAGACTTCGTAGGCCTTGAATAACGTTTTGAGGGATGCTTTGCATGATGATGTAGGATAGGATAAAAGTTGAGGGTGTAACTCAGCATAAGCACTAGTGCTAATGTTTGCGAGAGAAGCTAGGAGGAGAAGGCCGGATTAAGGGAAAAAAGTAAGATATAAAAGCAAGTTTATATCCACGACAAAGGTGACGCGTTTATAGATCCGATCACAAAGGCAGCAGCTTTCACACCCATTCACATTTACATTCACAGAGGCAACAGCTACGTCAGAAGGCGCACCACGTGTTATCTTATCATCTCCAGCTTTATCTTATCGCACGTGAAATCGCGTCATACCAAAGCGGCGCCGAACTAACCCCTGTCCCCCGCGCATCGGAGCGAACTCGGGATCCATTCTAAAAAAAGGCGTCCCACGTCTTAAACCTCTATTACAAACCCACGCCCATGGAGCTCTCAATCTTTCTCCTTCACTCTCAACTTCCACCATGAAGTCCTCACGGTCCCTCGCTGCGTCGACTCGCCAGCTTAGAACTGCTTTATCTGCTCCCAATGGGTCATCTTCACTTATACGACCAGCATCATGTCTTACCCATCGCTTCATCGGATCTCGCCAGCTTCATTGCTCGACAGTCCGGAAGTCGGGCGCTGCTTCGAATCCGGCCATGTCCTTCCCTTGCCTCGACGCTCTAGAGTCTCGCTCCGCTAAACTCACCGACGATGACACCGAACCCTCATATACATCCGGCGCAACACTCAATTACCTCTCCAAGGAGCCCTTCCTGCTCGACTGGGGCGGCATCCTGCCCGAGTTCAACATCGCCTATGAGACGTGGGGTGAACTCAATGCCGACAAGTCCAACGCTATTCTCCTTCACACTGGCCTTTCGGCTTCGTCCCACGCTCACTCGACAGAGACAAATCCCAAGCCCGGCTGGTGGGAAAAGTTCATTGGGCCTGGCGCTCCTCTCGACACGGACAAGTACCACGTTATCTGCACGAATGTCATCGGCGGCTGCAACGGCTCAACGGGACCGAGTAGTATCGACCCAGGCAATGGCGAGCGCTACGCAACTCGATTCCCAATCTTGACAATGGACGACATGGTCCGCGCCCAGTTCCGTTTGCTCGACCACCTCGGCATCGATAAGCTCTACGCATCCGTCGGCTCCTCTATGGGCGGCATGCAAGCCCTCGCCGCAGGCACCCTCTTCCCTTCCCGCGTCGGTCGTGTCGTCTCCATCAGCGGTTGCGCCCGCTCCCATCCCTACAGCATCGCCATGCGACACACCCAGCGCCAGGTCCTCATGATGGATCCCAACTGGAACCGCGGCTTCTACTACGGCAAAGTACCTCCCCACGCGGGCATGAAGCTTGCGCGTGAGATTGCGACAGTTACATACCGCTCTGGTCCAGAGTGGGAGCAGCGCTTTGGTCGTCGTCGCGCAGATTCAAGCAAACCTCCCGCTTTGTGTCCTGACTTCCTCATCGAGACATATCTCGACCACGCGGGTGAGAAGTGGTGTCTCAACTACGACCCCAACAGTCTTCTCTACGTCAGCAAGGCAATGGATCTCTTCGATCTCGGCTTCGAGCACCAGCGCGCCACACGCGCTCGTCGTCAAGACCGCGAGAACCAACTCGCCTCAGGCCAAGCCTCCCCTCTCTCCTCCGATGCATCATGCAGTCTCACCCTTCCCAACAAGCCATACGAGGAACAGCCCGGCTCGCACCCCGACCCATCAGACGCAACCGCCGTGCCGGGATCTCGACCACCTGAGGACCTGATCCACGGTCTTGCGCCGCTGCGCGATACACCTACCTTGGTCATGGGCGTTGCGAGTGATATCCTCTTCCCTGCGTGGCAGCAGCGTGAAGTAGCTGAGGCGGTGCGTCTAGCGGGCAACAGGAACGTGACGCATGTTGAGTTGAGCGAGGAGATGAGTATGTTTGGTCATGACACATTCTTGCTGGATCTCAAGTACATCGGCAGCAATCTGCGCATGTTCTTGGGTTAAGTATATATATGTATCTTTAAATACTGTAAAATTGGCGCTAGCTGTTTGTAATTGTTAATTCAGCTTGTATAATCACGTTCTCATTCATTCATGTATTACATTTGAGGGAAAACAAAACTGCATGTGGTATATAGATCCAGGCTCGAAGCTCTGGACCAGAGGTTAAACATTATCCACTAATCATGTCCCGATGACAACTATATACATGGATAGAGAAAATAACAACGAGGGGACGGGTATGTGATGAGGTACTCTATAAACGAAAGACGCTATGTCCAAAAACGAGAGGTAACAAGATACGGGGAATAGATGGTGATGATATATGAAAAAGTCATGAGGACATGCTAGCCTCTTTTAAACCCAACAGTTGCTCAGCCCCTGTAATATCCAACTTGGTCTTTTAGATGAAACCTGGGTTGTAAGCATCCACCACAGGATTCGGCGTCCTCACCCTTCCTGTCTCAGGTCCTCCGCCCAACGCCTGCGGGACGGTGATAGGAGATGGCCTAGGAGGTGCTCTCTTGGCCTCAACACGAGTCGCACTGCGATCTCTCGGTGGCACAAAGTCCGCCATGACAGGCGAAATCAGCGGCCTGGCCTGATGGTGCTCGGGCCGAGGATCGTGTCCCTCAATGCCTATATCGAAACTCCGTGCGAGATTCTCGCTCGAGTTGGAGATCGACTTCTGCAAAGAGGGGAACGTTGGCGAGGGCAGGCTCGGAGGCTTGTCCGAGATGGGCGAGGATGCGTATTGTGCGAGACGTGGACTCAAAGAGTCATCAGTGGCCTGCGTGGGAGAACGCAGGGCAAAATTGGAGCGGAACGGAGAAAGAGCAGCAGGAATAGCGGAGCGGTGCGCTTCGCCGCGGCCAAAGTCGCTCCAATTGGGGGTACCAGGGTTCTCCAAAGAGTCCTTGTGCTGCGTGTTGGATGCGGACGAATCCGCGGTTTTTGGAGGAGGATACATGGGAGGTTGACGACGCTGCTTCCTGGGTTCCAGTCCAAAGTAGTCCTCGGGGCTGCTAAACTCAGCATTGGGAGGCTTACGACCTCTAGGTAAACCCTTGGATACAGGGAAGTCGCCTTCCATAGGGCTTTGTTGGGAAAATGGGCTTGCTGTCCGTGGAGGTTCGGGGACTACACGCTCAGAAAGCATGTAGCTGCTCTGGTCAAAACTTGTGCCAACAGCACTTATTGGTCCTGCAGCAACAGGAGGAATAGTGGCTGAGCGGTCGGTAAGCGGAGCTGGAACCCGAAGAGGTCGGCCAAGTCGCGGATCGGAATCGGTCCGGGGCCGGAAACCGCGTGGTGGAGGGTCAAGAGGCCGGGATATGTAGCCTGGGTTGGTACTCTCAGCTGTGTCGGGCTGTTTGTTTTTGGTTCCAGGGTTCAGTCGAGGCGGTGGTATAGGAGGAAGAGGAGCTGTGGGCGACCTATATGGCGAAGGTAGAGGTCGAGTAGGCGGAGAAGAGTCTGGGGGTTGGTATGCTTTGTACTGCTTGGGTGGTTGTTGAGGAGATGGCTGGAGAGTTTGCTGAAGAGATCGTGGAGGAGATCGAGGGAACTCATCAGGCGTCAGAGATGGCTGTCGTCCTGGGAATTGAGAGAGGATGGGTGACGGCTGAGGAGATTGTTGCTGAGGAGGTTGCGAGAGAGGCGAAGGCTGAGGAGAGCGTGAAGGCGAAACAGGCCTGACGCTCTGCACAGGCTCCGAGAGCTGACCAGGTTGAAGTATTTTGGGGGTCTGTTGACCCGACTTGGGCTGCTGAGAAGGTTGAGGGGTCTGAATGCGAGGTATGTACTCTGCTGTTGATACCAACGACAAAGGAGACATGGCATCGCTCAGGTTTCGAGCTCGTGTCGAACCCGAGTCGCTGATACTCAGACTCGGGCTCGATTGCATAGTCCTCAAAGGACTAGCTGTTCTTGTCGTTCCTAGGACCTTGGGCTTCACATCCGTGGGACTCACTCCACCCTCGGTGGATGTGTCTTGACTCTTGCTTCCAACACTGCCTCGCCTCACTGTCTCGCCAAAGTCGAATCCCGCAAAGTTTCCTGCAAGTCCTTCGACCATGGGCTTTTGATCCTGGCGCGCCTTGGACTCTTCCAGATCCATAGTGAAACTTTGTTTCCGAGGGGTGTGAAATGTGAAGGTGTCGCGTTTGGCTGTGACATTGCGAATCACTGGGGGTTCCCAGACATCCTCACTGCGGGCAACTGAGACAGCTGGGCTAGGGAGAGACATAGGACCTGTAGGACCGGGGTTGCGAAGACCAGTTGCGGTAGGTACATTCTGGCGACTGCTCGAGGGTCGGTGGTCGGGTGAGAAAGATCGTTCAGCGTTCACGATGGAAGGCGGCGGAGAGGGATATCCGTTGGTAACTGTAGGAATTGGGCTCTTGTTTCGAATGTCTCTGGTATCGTCGAACTGCTCATGACCCTTTGGCTCTTCCACTGGTGTTGGTGGTATACTGCTAACCGAATCCTTTCCAAAGTGGATGTTGAATGGGTTCTCGGGCTCTCTTGTCGAGACGGCGGTTCCAGGTCGTGTAGGTGTACCAGGCCTGTTGGCGGTTATGGGTCCTGGCGCAACGAGGCTCGTAGAACTACCATTGGCGAAGCGAGTGTTGAGATTTACATCAGAAGAGTGGAATCGCGAATTTCCCATTCCTGGTGCTCGCGGCGCACTCAAATCGACCATAGACGAGGCACCGCCTGAGCCATTCATGTAAGGAGCGCGCCATTGCGACGGAGGTTCGAGTTGGGAGCTTGAAGTGCCTGGACGGGGGATGTTTGGACGAGCAAAGTTGCTCTTTTCTAGTCGGTTGAGGTCTTTGGGGTCGTCATCTTGATTGCGATGTAAATGCTGTATCGATTTTGAAGCTAGCTTTTGCTTATCCCTGATAATTGTAAGCAAGACATGTATGTAGTGGAGGGAAAGGGGACGAATGGGTAGAGTGGTGGCTTACTGTGACTTTTTCCTATCGCCTCCAAGCTTGAGGCCAAAAAAGGAAACCATCTCGAAGGTATTGAGAATGGAACGGAAACGAAATGACGTCCTGTTGAATGTATCATGAGCGTTCCATTGAAGATGACGAGATGATGTAAATGCAAAGTGAAGGGTTCAAAATGGATGTCATGGGTTTCTTTGCATATTTCTAGAAGGAAGCACTTACCGTTCACCCAAGGGTCCCGCTCAACGGGGGTCGGGTGGCTTTGGGGCGCACGAGGCGCAAAGGGACCAAACAAGTGGGCTAATTTAAATCAAGCAACAGCCAATTTTAGACTTAGACTTGAACGGGACCTTTTTTGGAGGTTGAGATTGGACTCGAATAGGAATAGGTACGGCTTCGAGTCGTGCAAAAAGAAGAGGATAAGAATTAGAATAGAAGAGATTGACAAGAGAGTTCAAGTGATCGACATTGCAACTTTAATTCTCTTGCTTCTCAGGTAGAGATGGCAGATTCTGATGATAAAAGGGGCGTAAGCTCTTCTCTTGTCAAAAGTGGATGGCTCTTAACGTTAGTTGGTTGACCACTAACCTTTAGTACCTTAGTTAGTCCCTGCAAGCTAAAGAACCTGCAGATGCAAGCTCAGGGGCTAGAACTTAGAAATTGGCGCCGTCGGGTCGCGCGCGGGGTGATTTTCGTCTTTTGATCCAATAGTTCTCGGGTCTAAAATAGGGGAGAGAGCCAAGAATAGATGAATAGATCTGAAAGAGGAGAAACCCAGAAAGACGCTGTCACAGACAGTTTGGAATAATCAACAAAGACTGATTGACTGTAAGCTCTTTCTTCTTGGGGGATCGTCAGGTGAGACGAGAAATGAAATGCAAGGAACGGCTGAAAGGAACAAACTAATAGCTGTGCCTCTCTCTGATCTGCACTCCTCTCTTCTGGGGCTCTCCCAAAACCCAAATAAAGGAACGACAAGAGTGGTAGGTAAGAGAAAAGAAGCTAGAAACTAGCCAGAGACAAAAGAAGAAGGGAAAAAGAACGGGAACGGCAAAGACAAGGCAAAGGAGAGACAAGACATGACACAGCAAAGACATGTCGATCCTTTTTGGTAGGAAAAATGAAACAGCGTCACATACACCCCCAGTCGCACGCCAACGGATCCATGTAACAGGAATTATGGGCCATCTTAGAATTCGGTTTCTAAAATGCGATATTCTAGGTTTTCAATGTTGATATCTATCTCCAAGACATACATACTGCCATCATTCATCGACTATCTGAAGCTTCTATAACAACTACAAGTTAGCAAAATTACAGGGTTAATTGCCGTAAGAAAATGAACTATACCTAGCCACCTGAATGTATCCATTGCTCGGCTAGCTAGACTCCATTCACCGTCACCGTAGACATCTTCAGGGGTCCAAACAGGAGACACACATTGCCGTATTCCGCAGTAAGGGGGCTACCCAATGACGATCGTCACATAGAAACAGCATAGACTGATATTTCGCTTGCACAAAGATGGACATTAGAGTTCGGAGCTTTGATGCCCGGCTGAAACGAAACAGGCAATGTCAACGGATTTAAACACCCTTGGCCGTTTATGCAGCGCGGCCGGAGTTGCTGGTTCGCACATATATTTTCCCGTGCTATGTCCGGAATCTGTCACTATCCGGATCACGTCAATAGTTTTTTGTTATATATGTAGCGTTCTCAACTTGAAGAGGAAGCTGATACGGTTATGGTCATGCCTGTCGTCAGGTATAGTTAATCTTGTGGATAGGATCCGATCATGCCCAAGCTCCCATACATCGATAGCTCGAACAAAGCGAAATGAGAATAGGATATATAGTAATAACAACCATTGACTATATCTCACGGAATAGACACTCGCCTATGACTGCTAAATATAAACAGCCAAGTCATTAGAAGCCTTGGGCTCTAGTTTGGGATATTGGAACTTTTACGACATCACACATCAATATTCATTCAGCTTACATGTCCACAATTCCTGACCAAAAGTATCGTCATTCATAATCCTATACGCCTGCAAACATAGATAACCGTCCCAAAAACGCCATGTATGTGAACCTCTATAGCTGCTCCAACAACCTCCTCCTCCGCCGATCAATCAACTCCTCCTGCACCTCCTCCAGCGTCGGCAACTCCCACGTAATCCCATCACCACTATCTCCCGGCAAAGCCTCCCATCCATCCGGCACATCCTGAGCTCCCGTCTTGAGCATGTGTTCCACAGCCTGCCTCTCCTTTTCTGCCTCGTACGCCAACATCTCGTCGCTCTCCTCGTCGGGCGCATATCCGTAGTACGCCGCGTCCACGTTCCTTCTCATATCATGCCTCTCCTCTAGCGGTTTCTCATCTTGTCCTTGACTCCTCGCTGCTTCGAACAGCTCCTTCACACCTGGTAGTTCGCGCGCTCTTCCAAAGTACTTGTATCCTTTTCCACCGCCGGGTATCTCGCGACCCTGCTCGTCGTAGATTTTCCCACCGCCGCGCATGTAGTTTGGTCCGCCTAGATTACGTATCTGAACTTCCCACATGTGCTTTTCGCGCATGAGCTTGTTGATTTCGTCGTTGAGATCGCGGATTTGATAGTCGCTGAGGATAGGGTCTTGAATGCGCGTCATCTTGCGCGATATCTCCTTGAGGACTTGACCGCGCCATTTCTCGCATGCGGGGATGGCTTCGACTTCGGTGATGAGCTTGGGACGGCGCGTGCGGCCGGCGTCGATGATTCCGAGATCTGCTGCTTGGGCTTCGCGGAAGCGAAACAGCATAGACTGAGCTTTTTCTGAATTTCGGGCCTGTGGCTGTTAGCTTAAGGGAATCGAGTGAATCTGGAGAGGTGTGTATATACCATTTTGACGGTTCTGCTGTGCGCGTGGATTGACGTGAGAAAGGCAGCACAGCAAGCCAAAGATGAAGTTGATGTTGCGCTGAGCTCATGCAAGTTTTCCCAGCCTCGTGGAATGAAAGCCCCACTTAAGCCACACACAGCGCTTAAGCCACAACTCAAGCTTGGCACGTCAGCCTTATCTCAAACGCGTGCCGCTGCCGTAGCGCGTCTTCACTCTTCAACTGCCATGGAATTTCTGACAGCTGCCAACACTGCCAGCAACTGTCAACGCCCGACAATGGCGACCATAATGGGCGAGCAATGCGCAATAACTCTTCACTCTGAGGATCATAAATAGAGGTCTTCTCCCCCGCCATCTGCTCGCTCGAATCTTTTCTCTTCATCATTCTTAGCCTCCGGCATTGCTATACCACGATTGCTACGACACTCACCACAGCTCTTTGCTTTTGCTTCACTCTTTTCCTTCTTTCTCTTTTATCTTGATCAGCTCGAACCTCGCATCTTCTATCATGCCCACCGACATCGCTCGCTCTCTGCATTTCTTTCCGCTTCGCATCGCTCCGATACTCAACACCATCACTTATCCTCGCCTTCAACATCCAACACCGCCGCTTCCTCTCGCCTCACATCACAACACTCTCAACATGGCCTCTTTTGCAAGTGCAACTTACTCCGTTCTTCAAACAGTTAGTGACTGTCTTTGGTAATGTTTCCGCTCTCCTATTTCCCTCGTGCCATCGTTTCCCACGGGCTTTTTTGTCCGCCTCTTTTTACTTCATAGACTGGGTATTCTTGGGGCTTTGACTGGGCTTTTTTGGTCATGGGCTATAGATGGCGGCGTTTTCTGCTTGGGTTATTGACTGGGTATTTGCTTTCGGTGTATCTCACCACGGCGTCTGGCGTACGGAGTTCGGCGTCTGGCGTTTTTCTTTTGTCTGCTTTTTCTCTTGTCTTTTCTCTTTCCTGTACTGGTTGCCCCCTCGTCCTCATCTGCTATGATGACAATGTTCACACGACCTATGGTGATTCCCTCATACCTGGTGCGGTATCTCTTGTAGAAACCCACCTATGTCGGAACATGTTCCACTCAAGAACAGAGATCTGAGCAGACCCAAAGTATTGCCCTCATCTTTTTCCATTTCCTTTTCTTTTGCAGTGTCTATTGTAGCCGCAATGACCGACATTTTTACCTTCGCAAGAAGCTGTTCTCTCCCCCAATGTAAACTCCCTCGCTGTAGTTGGCAGGGGACCAGAGACGCTCGTGATTCCACACGATATAGTTTTCAATCGGAGCAGGCTTGGCCTGTAGATGGGGAGGATATGGGGGATTGAGGTGGGATCTTTGAGATACGATTTTTTGCCCGGTGATGATCAACGACCAAAAAGCCAAATTTGCAGGCAGCAGCGCGGGGCTTCACATCAACGATGGTTGTGAGGGCATTTGTCCACCGACGCGAGTTGTCAGTGAGAACCTAAGAGAGCTAATCTGAGGGCATCATCACAAATATGTATCTCATAGATAAGAGGTGGTTTTGTAGAGACAAAGATAAATGCACATTCTATATTTCACTTTTGATCCTACTCTACAAACACAACTGACCCACGCTCGTCGTGGCGCTGTGAAAAAAGAAACGTTTGTACATTACTGCTCCGCTTCTTCTATTCCTTTATTGCGTCTTCTTGGCTCCAGCTGGTGTCTTGACAGGCTGGCTGTACAGCCAAAGAACGCTAAATGCCAGAAATCCGACAATAGTAGCGAAGATGCCAGTCATTCCAGGCCAGGCACCGCCGTGCGTCCAGCTGCGAGGGTACTCGTCGTGAGCCAGGTGTCGCACGCTGACCTTGTTCTTCTCCTCGACGTTGGTGAGGAAGGGGCGCTTGTAGTTGATATTGAAGTTGAAGATACCGTGCTGGTCAGGGAGGACAAAGTCGGTGCCGAAGACGGTCTCGTGCTCGTTCTCATAGATGGGAGTCAGGTCGAGGCGGTGGAAGGGGGACAGCATGGAGAACTCGAGCTGGAGGGAGTCGCCGGCGGGGAGGTGGAAGGGTTGCCAGTTGCGCCAGGCGTACTCGGAGATGGAGATGCTGTAGGTCTATTACGTGTTAGAAGCTAGACCTGTAGAAAGGCAATATTTAACTTACGACATCGTTCTTGATGCGGTAGAGACCAGGGTTGGTCTCGTTGTCGCCCTTAAGGTGGTGCTCAATCTTGTTGACTCGCAGAACACCAAGCTCCTTGAAGGTCCAGCCAGACAAGGCGCTGACAAACTCGCGATTGCTAGGGAACAGAGCCTTGCCGCCCTTTCGAGTAACCTTGGTGTCAAAAGCCTTGTCCTGGAGCATCTCGGCAGAGCCAACAATGGTGAAACGCGCAGAGTTGCGGGCCTGGAAGACAGACACGAGCGCAAGCTGCTTGCCCGCAGCGAACAGGTCATCGGCATCAACAGTATCAGTCTGCTCCTTGGGGTTGTAGCTGTACGCCGTGGGAGGAGCTCGGAGGATGGGTGTGAGCAGAGGACCAGAGCCCAGAGTATGGCCGACGGCGTGAGGAACGGAGAGGAATGCGCCGGGGATCTCAAAGTAGTCCTTGAGACCAGGTCGGACATTGCGAGGAGCGTCGAGGACGAGAACATCGTGGGTCTCAGGGGCGGATTCGACGTCAAAGGTGAAGTGGTCGACGACCTTGCCGGTGCGCTCAGCGGGGATGGCGACGTCGAGCTCGGAGAGGACGGAGACGAGAGATGTAGGAACAGTGTGGGTGGAGGACATAGTCAGGAGAATGTTTCCACCAGCGTTGACGAAGTCAAGGATGACATTGGGAGTCAGATTGGGTCCGAGACCTGCTCAAGATTAGTATACTCATGATGGAAAGACAAAGGATATCACCAACCCTTGATCTTGGTGGGGAGGAAGACGAGGTGATCATAGTTTCTCTCGCCATGACGGAACAAGTTCAGAGCTTCACTCTTTGGAGATTCGTACGAGATGTCATATCCTCGATCTGATACCTGTTAGCTCCAGCCAATTGTTATATCAAGAAGCAATGTAATTACCAGTCAAGTCGCGGAAAAAGGTAGTGTATGCCTCCTTGTCCTGTGCGCTATCCAGAACCACCAGCAAGCGATTGCCAGCCGTGCTCACGGCCGAAACCAGCGCCGCAAAGAGAAAAAGCACGAGACTTGTAAGCGACCGCATTCTTGCTGAAAGGATGTGTCGTGGGAATGTGGTTTTGGTGTTGGTGCAAGTGACGAAGACGTGGACAGCTTGCGCTTTAGCTTCCCAGCGGGTACCTGAGCTTGGGCTTGCGTTTTGGGATACGTAGCCTTCAGTGGGGGACTGGGGAGGTGGAACACTCTGCGCTAGACTCTTTGTGGTACTATATGCTTTTGATAGGTTTAGCTTTCCAATGATTTCTCAAAATAATCCGACTCTCGCGGCTTGGTTTTTCCGCTCCTGCGATTGGACCGTTCAATCTCCATACTCCAAAGCCCAGCATCACCATCCCGACGACAACAACCTCACGATCCTCGTCAATTGAGTAAGAACCGGTCTATCCCTCTAGTCACGCTATCAACTAACACTTCACCTCATAGTCACAATGTCTGCCGCGCCCCTCTTCTGGCAAACCCCCCTCAAGTACTGCCGCTGGGCAGCCCGCGAGCGTCCCGCCCTCTTCTGGTCCGTCATCATCGGCGCCGCTGGCCCCGTCGCCATGCCCATTGTTCCTCCGATCCGACACTACTTTGGCGATATCGATGCGCCCCCGGTTCCCGTTACATACCCTGGTTGGTGACCATCTGCCTCGGACGGCCGGAACAGCTATGCTAACCTGATACAGTCCCCTCCGGCCCCAGGAAACAGCTCACCGGCTACGACGACTAAGATCTCGAAATACAAGAGGACGAAGGGGAATATCACGGCTCGGAAAGGGAAGAGCACAACATTGTACAAACTACGGCGTTTCCAAGACAGCACGGAGGCGGGGGATATCATAGAGGAATCAAGGGACAAGTCAAGATCCAAAATCCAGCAGCAATTGACGCTTCAATTCGATCTTCTACAATCAACCCCACCAATTGATTGTTCTACACGCTTTCGACACTATATATATGGATGTGCGCCCACTTGCGCGAGTCAATGGTTTCTAACATGCGGATAAGGGTAGACAGGAAACGCCGTTGGCGATGTGCAAGAAACAAAAACAAAGTATCCTTTCATTTTTTGGTCACAGTATAACGAGACTGTTGCGGCGATTGCTCCGCACTGATGTCCGGTTCGGAAGGGCAAGACTCTATCTCTCCCTACTAAGTAGATTCCACTCGTACTAGAAACTTGTCAGTTTTGAAACGGTTTGAGAAAACTCCTAGGATACTTACAACTCGGCCGTCGTCATCGCCCGTATAGACGCACGTTGGCATTGAGCTGATACATGTTATGCCTGCCTCTGTGTTCCCACCCTTGTCGTTCTTATAGTCGACGTGGTCAAGCTTTCTGAGGAGCTCCAGCGTCCATCGGCTGCCAACGATACTACGTCGCCAGATGTTGACTCGCCCACGCTTGTGACCCGTAAAGATAAGATAATTGTCGAGCCACTCATTTCCAGCGCCTTCGTAAAAGGCGCATGAAAGAATGTAGTCGTCTTGGTCAAAGCAGACGTTCTGTTCGAGAAGCAGTGTGCCGTTGAGAGTGTATAATATGACGTTGGGTCCAGAGCAGAGGAGAATCTCGCCCGAGATTTCGTTGATGCGGGCAGATTCAACAGGTCTCACCAGGGGCAGCTTGCGGATAAATGACAACTGGTTGAGATCCCACAAGAATGTCTGTCCGTCTGCAGACACAGTCAAGAGAGTACTGAAGGCTTTGCTAACTGCAATCGTTGTGACTGGCGACTTGTGTCCAAATAGGCTAGCCCTTGGTAGTAACTCAACTGGTTTGCCAGGCATGGTCTGGAGTGCATATACCGATACCACGCAGTCCTCGCCAGCAGTAATCAAGGTTTTGGAATCAGCAAAACAAGCACATGAAATTTGTCCAATGTGGAGATTCTCAAACAGACCGGCAGGCTTGGATCAGTTAGCGAGACAGCCATAATCAGGATTGTGATTGCGCGTTACCTTGCGGTTGTCACTGAAGAAAAAGCGGATGCTGTTGTCGGCGTATCCCCATTCGAGGAACTTGTCGTATGGTGGGAAGTTGAGACGGAATGGGGAAGCGCACAGTAAGCGGTCCAGTTTGGAGGCGTAGATAAGAGACGCTACACGCTCATGGCTTTCTGTTGGGAGTCAGTCAAGGGAGTTTTGAAGGTCAAGTATAGAGGTTTCTTACCGAGGAGCGGGTTCGGAAGACAAACTAACGAAAACACGCTCGTGTCCAGGCGCCGAATGGGACTTCGCACATGCTCTCGAGCAGCATGAGGCTTTATGAATACCTGATGCGGAGTCTGTCCGAAGTTATGAATCACGCCAGCAAAGATGGCTCTCTCCTTTGCGTCCGTGATGCTGTCTAGATCTGTCGCACCACGGTAAGAGAGGTGATGAAACACATTGAGGTTCTCTACAGCCGCTTCGCCTCGCTGCTTATAACCGAAAACGAGATCAATCCACTGGTGTAGATTCTCGCTCACGTATGGGCTTTCCAGCGCCTCGCGATGCTTGGCAATAAAGATCCTTGGGTCACCCTTGGCCCATGGAGGAAGTTCCACGTGGTCGACCTTGACACCGTTGCTTTCACGATTACCAAAGTTGTAGCCATTGATATTGGTCAAAAACTCAGGCAGGCAGTAAAACTCAGGGATAAGCTCTCTCACATCAGCCTTGTTCTTGCAAGAGGCTGACCTCCACGCCTCCGGGATGGACTGGAACAGCCTGTCGGCGTGGTCGAAGCTCCCACCTTGTAGCAGGATGTAGGACTGAACGAAGGGTGGCAAACGAATCAGATAAGATGAGACAATCATGGCAGAAGAGTAATGAGTGCCATAGTGAAAGGGGATCTCCCCAATCTCTTCCAGGGCATTGTAACTCTCAACGAAACCTCCAACTCTTTGCGGTGTCTGCGCACCCATCGGCTTGGATAGATCTCGAAAAGTATTGGGGTCGTCCAGGTCCAAGTCTTCACTCGCATAGTCTGCCAGAACCCACGGGAACACTGGGTACTGTGTCAAATCGTTGAAGGTCCTGCCAGCCATGGTATTGACCATCATGAGATAGTGAAAGTTGGAGATCTCGCCCTTTTGCCATTTCTTAAGGAGGGGGTTCCAGGGTGTCGAATTGAAGAATGTCCCAAACCTGGATCCAAGTCCTTGGGGAGATTCGTCAAAAACCTTGAGGGCTTCCAAGCGCCAGGCGTCCTCGGGGTTGGGTAGAGTGTTGGCGCCGCTTGTATGAGGAGCTTTGCTGAGCATTTTCACGAACAGGTTATCTCGAAGTGTTGGGTTGATCGTAGTCAAGAGATAGCTACGACCATCTGTAAAGAACACCTCAATTGCAACGTCTCGAAATAGGAACCGACGTTTTGAGATACTGATGACATCGTGCCATCGCCAGTGTCTCGACTCTTGCTCCTTATTGTTCTGCCGTTTTTCTGACGTTTTGGCGTCGGTCACGATCTGGGAGAAAGGGTCTCGTTCTTCAGGGGGGGCTTGCCAAACGTTGACAATGTCTCCGCTGGCACATTGAAACACGTTGTCCATTATGTAAAGGGCATCCTTGCCTATTATGAGGATGCCTTCACATGCTTCCAGCCCGATAATGCGAGATATGTTGTATGCAGATTGAACCTGGTCTCCACGTTCTAACCGTCGCATCACCTTGCGATTCTTGTCTTCAAAGCCTTCATCTCCCTCATTCGCGTCATTAGGATCATCCACAAGCTCAAAGTCATCCTCAGGCGTAACACCAGTGTTGGGCTGTTCCGCTGGCTCCGTAGATTCTGGTTCTTCTGTGAACTGAGGCGGCTCAACCCTATTGTCCAGTGCCGCCGATGAAGATGGCCGGGTAGGCGTCACAGCAGATGTTGAGATCGAAGGTGCTGGCCCGGCTGATGTATTGAGACGAAGAGTCTGCAACACCTCGCTTGTCTTTCTCTTTGGCTGATATTCTTCCTGGCTCACCACGTAGTCTGGGAGAATTCTGAGTCGCATACGATTCCGTCCTTCTGTTCGGTCAAGTTTCCATTTGGGGGATGTTGCTTCGCTAAACACCGCACCGGGCCGCATGAGATCCCGCTCCATCTTCTTGTATGCGGCACTCAAAAACACGAGGTCATCCTGCTGGTCTTGCATAATTCGCTGGTACTTGAAGTACTCGGAGCTATAGATACTCTTCATCCAAGCGCTATTACCAATGTCATGGCTGAGGAGGATCTTTTCCGTGTTAATGCTCTCAGTATGCCATGATTTGAGCTTCTCTTTTCGTTTGGCCAGGCGAACTTTGGCTGTCTCAGCTGTGCGAACATTCTCCGCACTAACAAAGTCTTCCCATGTCTTGGACATTCCACCAAAAAACAGCACATCCAAAGACGGGCGGTGTTTGTCAACCCAGTCGACAAAGGTTTCATCATCCACGCCTGTCAGCTTCTGGAAGTCATTTGAAAGCTGCTTCTGGTCTGGCGACATGCATGAGCGTATCAAGGCGGCAGATTCCTCTGGCTTCTGAACCAGAATGATGCGTAGAAAGTTGGCTGCCGCAGCTCGAAGAGGCATCTTATCGGCAATGAGCTTCGTGTAGAGCTGGTACCAGAACAATTTGAGAAATTCATCGTCACCCGTGAAGCATCCAAGAATCGACATCTGCCAGTACGCCATCTTCTCCATGAATTTCTTAGCTTCAACCAATGTAGTTTCTGGACTGTCAAGGTCCGACAACCTCAGAAGGATAATCCTCAGGAGACAGCTTCGAACCGTGGCGACAGCCTGGCTGCAAAGTCGAACACTCTTGAGAGAAGAAATGTCTGGCCGTTGCAAAAACTCCAACAGCCCTCCAACAAAATCGATCATGGACTCGGCTCCATTCATGAACCATCCTTCAAAGATGGCTTCCGACATGTGGAGGCAGAACTTTGAGAGGTTGGTCAGTACTCGGGGCTCACATATCGCTTTTTGGTTCAATTGGATATTGTTTGTCAGTTGAGCGATCACATGTTTCAGGATATAAGACTCGAAGTACGCTTGGTGCTCACGGAAACCAGGAGGAACCTTGGTAAACAAGCCAAAGCCTGGAAAGTCTTTCCGTGAAAGAAGCTGATCCATAAATACATTCACAACCAGGTCTAGAAGTCCATCCAAGATATCGCTACTTGGCTTCTTGCTGGGGCTTGATCTCGACGGTGGCATAGCAGGACTCAAGCGAGCTGGACTGGGGCCCACGGGTGATTTCTGCTGGGTAAGAAGAATGAACGACGATGCTCTTCTCAGCGGCGTGCCTTTGGGTGGTGTTGATTGGGGGGATGGAACGGGGTCCACGCTTGTCGTCCTCACGATAGGTGTGGCATGAGAACCACTACCGGCAATTGGACGAATAATGACATCCGTTCCTTCAAACGTCAGTGCCGTATCGCCAGAGTTCAATTCGGTTTCGGCCGTGACTGCATCGGCGCTGACAATTACTGGGTAGAGCGCCGAGAGCAACAATCTCACCCATTCCGAGTTCAAGGCAAAGTCTCTGAATTCTGTAGAACGTTGGTGGAGGTCAAGAAGAAAGCGAATCACAGTGTGTAAAACGCCGGCGTAACTCGCGACTCTATCGCTGTCTCGTGAGAAGTTCTGTCGAGTTTCAAGAGCAGCAGCAAGATTCATCGAGCTTGCTCGCGGTCGTGGTTCCTTAGAAGACCCGGCCCTCTTAAAGGTCTGCATGGGATCAATATGCGTTGCCGGTGAGTCTGGATCATCCTGATGTCGCATCACATCCTTCAGGCCATGCTGTAACATGGCTGCAATTACCGACAGAGAGTCCGGGTGGACAACTTTGCGCTTGCCAAACGTCTCCAAGAGGCTAAAGAAGTCAAAGTCTCTATCAAAATCGATCTCTGAAACATCGTAGCCAAACAAAATGCTGAAGCAGATGGGCCACAGAGTTGGCATGTCCCAAAACCGCTTCAGTCGGTTCGACATGATGACAAAACCTCCCGATTTTCCAGCAAATTTCGAGGTATAATTAGTACCATGCGTAACCAGGAGGCGTGCCAAAATCTTGCACCCATGAACAACAACTTCTGGATCATCCTCGGCCAATAGGTACAAAAGCCACTTGTTGGTGACAGTTCGGGCAAACTTCTTAATGTGAGTCGTGTTTCCCTTCTCGCATAAGATGCGCGAGTACATGCTTAAAACCCTGACACCAAGCTGCTTCTTAGTCAAAAACTTCAGGCCAGACGCGGTCGCGGCCCCAGTGGGATCAGTCGGTGTCGCCCTTCGTCGTGGGATTGGAGTGCTGGATCTGGACACGATTGAGAGAGCTCGTGGTGTTCTAGGTAGAGATGAAGGCGGGGAGTGGAACGCGTATGTGATGAAAAGCGACAAAGATCTCATGACCTCTTGGCTAAAATTGGAAGCTACGAGAACTTCAAAGGCGCCCATGAAATGAGATATCGTATCTTCTGTAACGACCTCGCCTTTCATAGCGTCGAGCAGTCTCTTAACGATCCCTGAAACCTATTAGAACGACTTGACTCATAAAGCTTGCAGCACTGTGACTTACTCATTCTGATCAACCTTCGACTGTTGAACTCATGGTACTTGCTCTTAACAGCAAAGGTCACAAACTGTTTATAGTAAAGTTCTTGAATCCGAGGAGCTGACTTTCGCCAGATGTCTAAATCAATGAGCAGGATGCGGTAAGCAAGAGGGTTAATGATGAACGACTCCATGGGTTCTGCATGGTTGTATCCAACGAAACCAAGTATCAGGCTGAGTAATTGAAAGGCTAGCCGGTCTCGGTCCTCGTTCAATACCTGGAGTCGTGTAACTGTAGAATCGCCGCTGCTACGGTCGTACCCCAGCTTCACTCGCAAAAGCATGGCCAAGATACCGTATCCATTGTCCTTTTCAATAGCTTCGCTGTTCCTCCAACTCTGGCGAATACAGTGAAATAGCATTTCCGCAGCCCTCACCGTCTCGTCAATCGATGATGCCCTCTCGAAAAGCTTCAGGGCCAACGGGGTGAAGCCAGCGAGGCGCCAGAGATTCTCATCCAAATACGACGGGAGGGCAACGATAGGGTTTCCTCTAAATTGCAAAAGGCCTTGTACTCTAAACAAAGAGTCTGGAAGACTTGGAACAGCACAGTTAATAGCGAGTGGTGCGCCTTCTTGATTTGATGCACGGAAAAGATTGCGAGCGCAATTTCGTGGAAGTGACCGCAACAGTCCTGTATCATAAAACTGCACATTTTCAGGGAATGTGGCCGTAGGTAAAACACTGAGCAGGATCTTGGACTCGGGGAGCAGCGAACCAGCTTTTTCACGGACAGCTCTGATGATGTCTGAAGTCTCGCCCTTTCCAGGATGTGCAATCTCATTCCGAAGGCCCAGAGTAGCCGATGCCTCGTAAGTCTGAAAGCCTCCCAAGCTGTCCTGGAAATTGCCCTGATATCGTGGGCCAAGACCATAATGAACTGCCAAAAAATCATCACTCAAGGCGTCTTCGAACAAATGTGCAGAAGCAAGTGACCATCGTGAGAATACAAGGCCAGGTCCTATCTGATTGGAGAGCTCTTTTGGCGTACCAATGAAAGCCTGCACGGGATTGGTCTTGTTCTGATTCGAGTTGAACGAGGCGAAGCTCTCATGCGCACCAGTCGACAGGGGTGGCAGATGCGGATAGTTGCAGCGAATCTGTTCTGAAAACTCGCCGTTGACATACAGGGATGCTTTGCTGGTAACCATTGTCTTCGGTCGGCGGTGCACAATGGCGATGTGGTACCATCTCTTTTCCTTGAACGATACAGACTTGAAGCGCACGCTGGGCTTGTTGGAAGTAACAGATGTTTGAAGAATAAAGTTGTGGGTGTCTCTCTCGAGATACATGAGAAGGAAGCATGCTTGCGTAGAATCAAAGACACCAAATATTGTTGTATGTGCAGTAGGATCGAAGTTGTCCACTCGAATCCAAGCTGTAAACGTATAACCTGCACTAGACTGCGGGGGGAATGAACGTCCAAGACTAGACAACTCGAGTGATGAATGACCGTGTAACGACAAATCGAACTGGAAGAACGGAGGGCCTGAATGCTTAGACGTCATCTGTAAGCAAAATTCGGATGCCTCAGAACCAGGTGCTGATAGTAAGAATTGTGTGTCGGCCGGCTCATTCACACCCAAGAACATGAGCATTTTGCATATAGCCAACACCTTCTCTCGCTCAGGAGGGCTAAGAGCGGAATCGGCATTAAAAGCAACTCGGAGGAACTGTGAAAGAGCGCCGGTTGAATGTACGGCAGCTCGGTTGTATATAGATACAGCAATGACACAATGGATTGTCTCTAGGACAAGCAGGGAGGCCGGGTTTGCAAGGCCGTCCTTCATCCGGGGAATGGCGGTCCAGAAACTGACAACTGCTCTCAAGATTTCAGGATGCCGTATCACGGTCTTGCCATTCACAACCTCCCGCACGCCAGGTGAAATATTCTCTGCAGATTTGGCCAATACCAGATCCCACTGCTCTTCGGCGCTATCGTCGTCGTCGTCTTTGGGGGAGTTCTCGTCATCGGGCCGTAGTGATTTTGCGATAGACTGGCAGAGGAGGTCGAGTGCATCGTCATCGAGAGAAAAGGCGAGAAGCTTTCCAAAGACATGGCAGCTTATCCAGGCATCAGGCTCTGCCCCGCCGAGTCCTATACTTGCGATGACCTGCTCCAAGGCCTCCCAACCGCCTCCCTCTACTTTATATCGAAAGAATCGTCGGTTGCCTGAATGTCCACGCAGTGCGGCTGAGAAGAGGTTGAGACAGTCTCCTAGCAGCTTAAACAGGGCAAGCATGTCCGCATCGCTTCGTTTGTCGGGGTTGTAATAGCCTGAAAAGGCTCGGAGCAGGTTGAGGATGGTTTGGAAGCCGTCGGCATGTCGAAAGTCATCTTGATGAACGGCGGAGCCTGTCGCGGCGATATGCTGGGTAATATGTCGAAGTTTTCGTAATAACGGCGGTATTTGAGGGAATCCATCTTGCTGGTGGAGGGTGGTATCAATGGTAAGTGCGTCGAGCAAGCCCTTGAGGATTTCAAAGGACTTTGAGTTTGGTGGGTTCGAGGCCGACGTGGACGACCGGTATCTTCTTGGTATTGAGGTCATTGTAATGATTGTGAATCACAGGTTCATGCCAGTAGCAGCCTCCCCCTGAGCCCTTCAAGGGTCCAGGCCGTTATCAGTCGTTGTCGGCATCGAAGAGTAAGATTTGGGACTTGTTAGAGCTGCCGGCGCGGGGCGCATGAAGCTCTCGGGCGAAAGAATAAGAACAGGCAGCGGAGGACGCACAACACAGCCACCAACAGGCAAAAAAGGGGGCTATGGTATACTGAGATGATGTATTGAAACTGGTCCACAAGCACTGGAGCTGATAATTAGCGAAGGTGTCTCGAAACAATCGGTTACCACTACCACTGGAGCCTGCCCTACCTGTGCTCAATACTAAGTGTACCTACCTCATGGGTCAACCTTTGGAGGTGTGGCTTGACTGTGGCGAAGGTGGCCCCTCACACATATCTAAGGAGCTGACGAAGCTCGAGTAACCAAGTTGGAGTGACATGTAGACCCGGTGCACCTGATTAAACCCTACACACTCTGGCAAAGAGAGGCTAGAGAGGTTTCAATGGGGGGGTTGAAGAAGTCATCAGCATGTCTTGAGGATTATGACCATTCTGAGATCAAAAGCAATTATGCTGGAAGAAGAGCATGTCTGGGGTGAAACCGCGGTGTCTCAATGACGTCGGTCTAGGGTAAATTGGACATTTCATAACACGGCGCTTGCTTGCATGAAGTGATACTTGGTTGATGAAATGATGCATTGAATACTTAAAGTACGGGTCTTGTTTTGTTCTCTATTAATGGATTATTATATAACTACACATACGATTGTGGAAGTGCTCCTCTATTGCTACTCTTTCCATCCAATTTCATCTTTATCTAGAACTGTCACACGACAGCGTGTCGATCCGAACGCATAATGCATTTTATCAGGAAAATGTCACAATGTCGCTGACATGCACCGCAACTGTTTGTGCTGTCAAAAGACAGCCTGCGACTTCGGACCCAGGCCGGGATCACTCAACTCAGCTTAAACCATATACTCTGGATGATACAGAAGCTACAGAAAGTATACTCCAAATTCTCTCTACTAATGTACTGGTTTCTTTTAGAGACTAATACTTCAATAAGATAATGTAGATAAAATATAGAGTACTCTGATGATAATATCATTGTTCTCAACCTCTTGTTAATTTAAACTGTTTTATAGAAATATCCCTATGATAGATACCTACCTAGGTAGAGATAAGATGGCACTGTAGCTTCTGCACAACTAGGGATCTAAACACTGACACCAACATGGAGTGTTTAAGTATCAATCGTTTCAGAGCTTTATTGTATAATCTGTAATACTCAGTGTTCTGTTGTATAATGCCTTGCTGATAATTATTCACGTAAGACCGATCACGGCTGATGCTTAAACATGACATTGATACAGTAGCTTTGACGTTTCGTACAGCGAGGCAACACGGGATGACGAAAGATGCCCCGAGCTTCGGTTCCGTAATCTGGTACGAATACCTGCTTACCTAGATAGCTTATCTACAATAATAAATACAGGTTGATGGAAAATGACAACCAGCTCAACACTTCAATGCCTGGAATGAGCAACAAGAGCTGATTTATGGCGTTATCTGTTGAGATAAGATAGCGGTGGCCTCTGAGTTGCAGGGTGGAGAGCTCTGCAAAGCTACTCCGGAGTGCAGACGCACTACTGTACCGAGCTTCGAGCTTCGAGCTTCGAGCTTGCGTGCAGCAGGGGCATGATGAGTAAAACGTAGTGCACTGGCCAACGTGTTCTATATAGGCTCCTGATGATGCTTTGGATGCCTGCATAATTGTTGTTATTGTTGAATTGCCAGGCTCACCTGAATCATGACGTCTTTCTTACCATGTATTGTCTTTCAAGGAATCGTAATCTCGAGCCAAAAGGGACCTTTAACCCCGGGAACGGACTGGGGTCTAATGGTGAGGCGCTGTTGGCTTGACTTGGAGCGAGCAGCGTTTGAGACATGGGCGTGCAACTCAGGGCACGTGCCAGGGACGTCGTCTGACTCGATGGATCAGGCGGAATGCTCGGTGGGGGCCAATCGGAGCCAAGGCTCCCCCCGCATTTTGACTTTTGGCACTGGGTAAAGAACATAAAGTTTTGGCTGCAGGCACCGCGAAATGGAAGGTACCTTACCTTGTTGAAGTTCGCCCTGTCTGGGTGGAGCTAGCGTCTGGCGCAAGCGGGATACTTTGGTCGGCTGGTGAGAGCACAGTGTCGTTGAGCTTGCGAAGCCATGATGTACTGTCATGGATGCACGGCTGAGAGACTGTAATGGATCAGCCTTGAGTTGGCAGTCTAATTTATGCTGTTGGATTCTGGCATAAGAAGCCCAGAAGAAAGAATAGAAATAGTCTGCTACTCGTAGGCGATATGTTTAAAGTTCATGGCCCCTCATTTTACTCCCGTATTGTCCTCTGTAGTGATGCCGTGATACCATGTTGCTATCCCATGAGTCCATGACTCGGACCAGGGCGGACGACCGGGCTATCAGCCATCGTGAAGACGAGGCACTCACCCGCTGCCATTCGGTTCCATAGAGTGAGCATGCGGTGAAATAAATACTTAGTGAACCATAAAATAGCCTTTGTATTCAACGGATACACTCGCATCCAGTGCCTTACCCTCATC
Source organism: Fusarium buharicum (assembly GCA_014822075.1). Lineage (NCBI taxonomy): Eukaryota > Fungi > Ascomycota > Sordariomycetes > Hypocreales > Nectriaceae > Fusarium > Fusarium buharicum. Next base: position 56,467 of record JAATHB010000298.1, on the reverse strand, counting down.
ATGACCATTCCCGGGTCAAGGCGGCTGAATCGCAGCTCGGCTCGGCCTTCTCAGCAGCCGTGCCAGCCGCAAGACTTCGCACGGACTGTCATGAGCTTACAGGTACCTGGCTCAAACAGGTGCCGTTATCGCATTGCCTCGGCGACGGGCATTGGCTCGCTCAGATAACGCTAAACCGTATAAGGTACTCAGCCACTGTGTTTATCGCCCGTCCTAACGATGGATGCGTCACACCCTCTTGCCCACCCCAGGCCCGCTGAGGCAACACTGGAGCTGTCGCACGCTGCTCGCGGATGCTTATCTACCCCAGCTGCTGCCGCCATCAGTTCTTCTTCCTTCATCATCCTCATCCATACCCCATCATCTCTCTCCATCTCTCCCAGTATCGATCTCGTCTGATTCCATCAACTCAGACGGTCGAGGGCATCACTTTGTCCATTTGTTTTCTCTTTTTGCGTCGCAGGTAGACCAACTCCGAACTTTGCCGCTTCGTCATTTGCGCGTTTCGTCATCATGAAGGGCGCTCTCACTCTCTCCATGGCGGCTGCCGCCAGCGCTGCTTCTTTCAGCGTTGGCACCATTCACGAGAAGGCTGCTCCCATCCTCAGCTCCGTCGATGCCGAGACCATCCCAGACTCGTACATCATCAAGTTCAAGGACCACGTCGATGAGGCTGCTGCCAGCGAGCACCACCTCTGGGTCCAAGACACCCACAAGCAGGGCGAGTCCGAGCGCCTTGAGCTGCGAAAGCGCTCGCTTCCCTTCTCAGACAAGGCCTTCTCTGGCGTGAAGCACACCTTTGACATTGGTGAGGCTTTCAAGGGCTATGCCGGCCACTTTGACGAGTCCATGATTGAGAAGGTCCGAAACCACCCTGATGTAAGTACCACTCCCGTTTATACCTCATGAATCATCAGGAGCTAACACCCACTCCAGGTCGAGTTTATTGAGCGAGACACTCTTGTCCACACCATGGTTCCCGTCCACAACCAGGACATGATCACCGAGGACAAGTGTGATGGCGAGACCGAGCGACAGGCTCCTTGGGGCCTTGCTCGTATCTCCCATCGCAACACTCTCAACTTCGGTACCTTCAACAAGTACCTCTACTCCAACGACGGTGGTGAGGGTGTTGACGCTTACATCGTTGACACTGGAACCAACATCAACCACGTTGACTTTGAGGGTCGTGCCCACTGGGGCAAGACCATCCCCTCGGGTGATGCCGACGAGGATGGCAATGGCCACGGCACTCACTGCTCTGGTACTGTCGCCGGTAAGAAGTATGGTGTCGCCAAGAAGGCCAACGTCTATGCCGTCAAGGTCCTCCGATCTAATGGCTCTGGATCCATGTCCGACGTTGTCAAGGGTGTCGAGTTTGCTGCCACCAGCCATCTCGAGCAGAAGAAGAAGGCCAAGGACGGTAAGCGCAAGGGCTTCAAGGGCTCCGTCGCCAACATGTCTCTTGGTGGTGGCAAGACCCAGGCTCTCGATGCCGCCGTCAACGCTGCTGTCCGCACTGGTGTTCACTTTGCCGTCGCTGCTGGCAATGACAACGCTGATGCTTGCAACTACTCCCCCGCTGCCGCCACTGAGCCCGTCACCGTTGGTGCCTCCGCTCTTGATGACAGCCGTGCCTACTTCTCCAACTACGGCAAGTGCACTGACATCTTCGCCCCCGGTCTGAACATTCAGTCCACCTGGATCGGCTCCAAGTACGCCGTCAACACCATCTCTGGTACCTCCATGGCCTCTCCCCACATTGCTGGTCTCTTGGCCTACTACCTCTCCCTTCAGCCCGCTGAGGATTCCGAGTACGCCCTTGCCTCCATCACCCCCAAGAAGCTCAAGGAGAACCTCATCTCTGTTGCTACTGAGAACGCTCTCTCCGACATCCCCTCCGACACCCCCAACCTGCTCGCCTGGAACGGCGGTGGCTGCAGCGACTACAAGAAGATTGTCGAGGCTGGTAGCTACAAGGTTAACAGCGCTTCTCCCTCTTCCCCCGTTGAGGAGCTCAAGCACGCTGTTGAGCAGGAGATCGGTGTCGTCTCTGGCAAGTTGAACGATGGTGCCAAGAAGATTGGTTTCAAGGCCGAGAAGTTCTCCAAGAAGATCCACGAGCTCGTCGATGAGGAGCTCGAGCAGTTCCTCAAGGAGCTTAACCTGTAAGATCTATAATCTTAGCATCTGGTGCATTGGGAACACATTTTTGTTGGGATTACGGATTAGCATGGGTCTTTTAGTTTGGGTATCATGAGATTGAATGGGGCGCTTGCTCTCTTTGACGACCAGTTGTCGTTCTGCGCGATTGCGTGGGTTACTTCCATGAGAGCGGGTTGCGTTTAGACCTAGCTCATATTGATATGAATACATCTCTTTATTATCAGAATATTTTTCTTGTGATGTTTCTGTTTATTGCTTTGGAACTTGTTGTCTCGCCGTAGGAAGAATTTTATTGCTGTGTTGTGTTATATTGGACCTTCTGGCATGCTGACATTGGATGTTCTTGACTTACAAGCAGTTCCTTCCTAACTTGAACCATCCGAGACCACATCACATCGACCATCCCTCCTTCCTAAAGTTGGCAGTTAGTTGAGTCACTCGGTCTTGAAACTTAGGTAGGTACCATGCATGCCTTTTCATACCATTTCCTCTGGTGCCATCACCAAGAGGACATTCATCTATCCCTCATACTGCGGTTTCGACTCTACATTCAACCTTATCACTATCTCAACCCTTATTATCGCCCCTCAAGATCAACGTCGCAAAGGAGAGATGCTCCGACGTAACAGTTCTCGAAAGAAGAACCGCCGCCCCTTGAATCGAAGCAAATCGACAACCTCTGTAGCCCGCAGCCCCATCCGCACCCTCGAGTCGATCAACCCTGCGGAAGCTGAACGAGACGCAAACATTGCTGCTGTCTTATCCTATCATCGAGCTCAGAGTCGACCGAGCAGCGAGGCGATGCGTATACCACGGGATCCAGCAAGCTTTTATCCCAACAAGAGCGATGGCACTGGCAGCATCATCAGACACAGGTTTGAACGGAATGACAGTGCCTTGAGCCGTCATGGCACTTCCAATGTTAGTCGACAACAAAGCGTCCGCTTTACTGGGCCATCAGCTCGCCCACACAGAGTTTTAGCATCGAGAGCGAATGGAGGCCGAGATTCGCCTACAAAGGCAACTTCGACGATCCATGCCTTTGGGAACGCAAACACCAGACCCTCCTCCACACTGACGTTCCATGGCGAAGGGCCAGACAGCCACTCCCTTACACGACGTTACCTCGAATCTCTGCAGCCTCCCGACGCGTGTTACAACCCTGAGGAAGATGTAATCTCGATGCCTTCCTCGTTCAAAAAGATTAGAAAGTCCCGATCAATGTTGACTTCGACACGTCCAACTGCTGGGACAGTTTACGACAAGGATTGGGTTGCGAAGAATCGTTTGCCGCCTACTGTCTCACAATTCTCGCCTACAACCAACGAGAATGATCCCTTGAAAGAGCCCGTGCCCCAACCTGGCGGCCCCAGAGCATCGACCTCAATGAGTTTCCTCAAAAGTCGGCGAAGGATGGCGGCGTCAAGATCCAGCAGTCGCGCCGAAGAGAATGACCTTGCAACCCAAATCGCTAGGCAGAGATTTCTGCAGATAGAAGAGCAGCAGAGGCAAAAGAATCAGCCATCTACTTTGTTTTGGTCGAAGAACAGAGAGAGCGAAGGTTCTACAGGGCTTCGTAAGTCTCTTCGCAACAGCAGCAATAACACGGCCCTTTCTTCGACATTTTCCACCAACAGTATCTCCGTTTCAAAGCAGCGAGGCATCCGGAAGACAGCGCGTAAGGTATCTCATGGCTTGAGATCAAAATTGCGAGGACTTTTTGGTCGAGGAAGAAGCATCGATGACTCCGAGCAGCAAGAGGAGGACCACACCGCCACTGGCGAGAAAGATTCCGACGGGGAAAGTTGTTTGCAGTTAGGGGAGGGTGAAGTGACTGAGGAAGCCTCCATGTTTCGAGTCACATCGCATGTTCCTTCATTGCATGATGTACCATCAAACCAGCAGCTCAGGTCTCGCAAAGGCAGCGTAGAAAGTCTCAAGGATGGTGAGCTGAATGATCTTGACGACAAGTCCCGTGTCACCAGCTGGACAAATTCAATCACAAACACAGTGGCAAGCATTGGAACTCTGGGAGATTGGGAGAGACAGCGTCTCTCGGTTATCAAGGAAAACGGCACGCACATTCCTTCGTCACTGCGTTCAATTGAAGCGTTAGAACAAGAGACCCGGGACTTTATAGCAGACATGTCAATCGACAGTGAGCGTGTTTACTCTGCTCTTATGAAACGACTTGGCGAGAAAAGCCCTGACGGAAAAGCCTCACAAGCGCAGCTCTATAAAAACGAGGCCAACGAAACACCCTTCGACCAGAGAGGCGAGAACTGCCAGTCCACAACAAGACAATGGGATTGTTCTACCATTCGGTGCGTTCGGCCCGGCGACGACATTTTCAGGGACACCAGAGATCATCCTTCAGAGAACTCCAGCTCGAGCTCAGCTACTGAAGTCCCGGCTGCTGGTTCCATTCACTCGTCTCAAACCGTTGCAGCACCCACCCATGAGCATACGACTGGCTTATCTTGGAGTGACGATAGAGCGAATTCTGAAAACGGGCATAACAGTGTGCTCAATGGGCTTGAACCGCCAAGAACAATCAGTCAGAGAAATTCCGCCTTCTTCGCAAGCCCATCTTGCCATTCCTTTCGGTCACCGAGCCCTTACCGACGGGCTCTACGAGCCAGCATGATGGCCTCCTCTGGACAAGAACACGTAGACGTGCCAGGCTCTCAATATCTTCACTCTCTATCAGCATTGAGTCTCCCAGTTCGACAAAACAGCAACTCATGCTCAGAAAAAGACTTTCAGCTCGGAGACACAGAAAGTGTCTATTCTTCCGTGGCAGATGATGTCAAACATCTATCCATGGCGTCAGATCCAACTAACCTGGGACAATCTATCGCATATGTCCATACTGGCAATGGACCGTCATCAGAGATTCCCATCTACAGACCAGTTCATCAGCACCAACGTGATACATCTACTGCCAGCTCGGTAGAATGGAAGACTTGGCTCAGTTCGAAGGTGTCAAAACTCGAGGAGCCAATGACCCCCACCAGAGCAAATGGAAGGCAAGGCACTGGTATCCTGCCACCACTGGGACATGTCAGGGAACACGCTTCAATGGGTTCCACTCCTGAAATCTTTGCGCCTACAAACGATGGCGTGGGAAACCGCAGCCCTTTGAGACGGGTTATAGGGAATGCTCAACCTTGCCAAGAGGCCTACAGTCCAACAAAGTCAATGCGCAAACCTGTTATCGGGTACGATGAGAATGCGTCACCAAACTATACAACCGAAACATATGTCAAAGAGCGACCCCCATCTATCCCACCAAGGAGTACATTGCGGGCAGTACCGTCTCTACCAACTGTCAGCTTGAAGGGGGACATAACGGGCCCGGGTCCAGTGAAGGAGATACATCGTATGCGGTCTTTGAACACAGTGGGCCGTCTCAACTCAACCCCAGAGGAAGCTATCGTCAAACGCCGGTCTCGTGCGCGCCTCAATGGGTGGCAAGGATCACCTACCAAGTCGAGCCCTGGAATTGGTGCCCTCTCAGAAGTGCAATCTTCCAGGCTAACGACTGGCTCTCCTGTGCCGAGAGGAGGATATAATTCGAGCTATTCCACGCCCAAGACACAAGAAGCACGAGAGAAGATGGAGAATACAGGAGAAGTAACGAAAGGACCAGATAAAGACGCCCAAGTGATGGGCAGCAAGACGATGGTGGACATGTTTCTGAGTAGTCGGCGCAATCGGGGTGAAGGGGGAAGCAGTGGGTTCGGCAGTTCGCCAGCAGCGTTTCTCTAACTTATTACAATACTTTGAGGATTGAAGGGCAATAATAATATGGGGAAGAGTAATATTTATTTTAAGGAGAGGGTGCGCGGAGTAATGCTACGGCAAGGTCATTAATAGTCTTGTATATAACTTAGTAAAAGTCGGGCGTTGACCATCTGGGCATCTCCCGCAATGAGATATGAGCTTTAGACTGAAGTATGAGTTCACGAAACCTGAATCCGTAGGCAGTCTGAATGTGTCTACGGGGTATAGAGTTGGTTGAAGGTCAATTGGGTAAACACACAAGCTGATCAAGAATGTGATTGCAATAAGGAATCAGGCCCATAAGGCACAAGGAAACGTGATATTCATTACTATTGTTATTTACTTATCCTGATTGACTGGACATACGTGTACTTCCCAGTATTCTGCAAGATCCTTGGGAAAGCTCTGCTTCCTCTCCTCACTCACCCACTCTCCGTATTTTTCATGCGTGACCGCCTCCTTGAGCACGCCATTCTTCTTGCCTGCCTTGACAAAGTCGAGAAAGTCTAATGTGACCTTGACGTACTCCCCAAGAGCCTTGCGGACATCTGCCGTAGCACCCGTGGCAAAATTGAGGAGCAGAGGTTGCAGAAGTGGCGCGTCCGTCACGCTGGGATGCGCTGTTCCGATGCTGGTCAGGAACCAGGCTGCTCCGGCTTTGTCGCGCACGCCGCGGACAAGATCGACTACTGTGTCGAAATGAGGGCGGCCAAAGAAAATGCTGTGTGTCTTGGACCATGAGTTGGAGTGTACGACGAGAAGAGGGACGGGGACGTCGAAGTTTAGTTGGCCGCTCGACTTGCCCGGGTCGAGGGCGATGCCGCCGATGGCTGGGTTGGCGGTAGTCTTTGCTGTCTTGAGGGCTTGGAGGGCGCCGGTAGCGCCGTATGAGTGGCCGTTTATGGTGAGATGGTTGAAGTCGAGACGGTTAGCGAAGGCGGCGAGGGCATGGCCTTCGTGGCGGGAGTTGGAGGTGAAGACGTCTTCGCCTTTGCCGTCATTGACGTCTTGGAGAATGCGGATGGTCTCGAGGATCTCTGTTGTGCGGACGGCGAGTTGTTCTTTCTTGAGGATGGTGTCGTTCATGGGTGGGTTGGATTCAAGATCGCGCTGCTTGAGGAGGAATACAGGACGGTCTTTCTTATCCTTGATTTGAACCATGGTGCCGGGACAGCTGCCGTCGCGGTGCTCGAGAGCGGCAATGACGTGGCCTCTACTGGCCAGTTCGCCGAGATAATGGGTGTAGTCGGTGCGGGAGCTCACAGCGCCGTGAGAGAAGACCATGACGGGGAACTTTTGGTCATCGGAGAGGATGGGTACGTCCACTTTGGCAGGGATCTTGATGCTGCCGACAAAGAGCCACAGAGCGAAAGTAAAGATGGGTCGGATGAGGAAGTTGTTTACGCCAGCGGCGCGAGCATAGCCTTCTGCTGTGAGACTTATCGGCTTGGGAACCCAAGGATGTAAAGAGGTGCGTGATGCTGCGTTTTTGACGGATGGGTAATACACTGTGAAGAGAACGGTTTCGACTTCAAAGGCGGGTTTTTGAGTCTCTTTTAGAATAGTGTCGGAAATGCGCTTTGGTTTCTCGAGGGGGATTTCCAGGTCTATTGCGCCGACGTCATGGGGACCCGAGTATGCTGGTAGACGCGAGGAAAAGAAGGGCTGCCATGTGATGAAGCAATACAGGACGTATGCGCCAACGACAGAGCAGACGATGTAGCGCCATGTCACGCGAGGTCGTAGGGTACGCTTTAACCACTGGGTGAAGCGCTGGATGACAGGTGAGGATGTGAAGCGGGTGTACCATGTTGAAGGCCGGGGATCGAGCCATCGCGGTTTCGGCGCCGGAGTGGAGGTGGAGCCCGGGTCGGCCATTGTGAGCGGAAGATCCGGATCGGAGAGGAGGTCTTCGGATTCGGAGGTGAGAGGGTTTAATTCTAGGTCGATCTGATGAGGTTGGGGCATTTTTATATGAGATGAAAGGTTGATGAGGTGGACTAGCGTGGTTGATGATGTCGTTGAATGGAGATGGATGTGGTAAGTGGGCTGAAAGCTGTTGTTTCTTGATCGCGGGTGGCTAATAAGATGACGCAAGCGATGGCCTGTTTTGACCAGCATTATTCATCAACATGATGGTGTTGTTTAAACATCAATTATGAACTGTGATTGCTATTATCATCTATTTTCATTTACATACTTTTAACCCCCGTCGTCGAAATTGATCAAATTGTCATTCGCAGATGTGGTCATCCAAGACGTCGGCTGTCCTCGCTCATGAAGCATGTCTTCCAGCCTTTATAAGACCCCCAACCTCGTCATCTGTCATCTAACTCCCATCCGAGCGTCTATGGTTGGGGTTGCTTTGAAGATGCATGCGAAATAGCATACGATTCGGGCAATGCGTCTGTCCCCTCGAACAGTCAGCACATCAATAGTAGACACCAGTCATCAAGACGCATCTTTGAGAGAACTCCTGGGAAGTTGAGTATGTACGCCTCGTCAATTTTTCGAATTTCATGAAAGAGGTCCATCCACCCGCTGGTCCCGTTCTCTCCTTCGCAGTCGACTATGGCGTCTTCCCAGCCACGCCCGACAGCAAGAAGATCCTTCAAGTCTGATGTCCGAATACGATCATCGTCGATGGTGATAACGCTCATTTGACTCCCTTGGTCTTGGTGGAGCCGTAATTGTGTGCCTGATGTGACTTAAAGTGCAGGAGAGGCCGAGAAACGCTCAAATTACATGACATAGGAAGCAGAAGACTGCAACTTGCAGTTTGTGTCCATGAGCCTTTTCTACGACATTCTGACACATTGCTAGGGCGTGACACAACCTAGTTGCAAACTCCTGATGTGGTAAAAACAGAAGCATTACGGGTGTCTGTGTACCACATAGCTCAGTTATGATTTCTCATCTCATTGCTGTTTCTGCTTGTCTGTAATCATCCATTTCTACAAGCATCGGTGACGACAGAGCTGGTGCACCAACGCTAAGCATCAAATTCCCGATATCGAGTCTGTACTCCTATGTAATACTGGTATGATGAATTAGTTGGATCTTTGAGGATGTTTAGAAACTATATTGTGATCGGTCATAATACATATGCTCAGCTTCTTGCGAGAAGCCTCTAGTTTCGATACCCGTACATCGTATGTTTATCAGTATTCCTGCAGCAACTGTTCTACGCTGAACTGAGAGATAGGCCTGGTGACTTGTAAGTAATAAAAGTAAGGAATTAATTATGATTATTTATTGCTATATAAACAGATTTTCTTGAGTACCTAGTAGTTGATCGCTCTGACAAGCCCCACTTGGAAATGTCAAATGTCAGATCAAGGGCGCAAGATGTGGAGTTGGGCGCAACTTACAAGCCAGCCAAAACTTTATAACTCCAAGAATAAAAAGACCATTATTCCCGAATAGCCTACAACTCCTCAAAGAGAAGATACAAAATCATCTCCATCATGAGCCAAACGTCAATTGAACTGCGCCAAGATGTCCGTGAAGAGGGCTACAGCTCCGAGGCTATTGACCTTACGGGCAACCACGAAGTCTCTTCTCTACCGCAAGTAGATGGTGGAAAAGATGCTTGGTTGTTTTTGGCGGCTTCATTTGTGGTTGAGGCTCTGACTTGGGGTAAGTTGGCATGCATTTTGGGTTGTGGAATTGATATTGACTCGACATAGGCTTTCCATTTGCATTTGGTATTTTTCAGGATTACTATAGCACCCATGCTCCTTTTCAGGGGTCGTCTTCTATTGCTATTATCGGTACTTGTGCCATGGTATGTTACGTCAATGACTTACTTTACCTTCATACTGACTCCTCAAAGGGAATCATGTACCTAGGCCTTCCCTTTGTCATGATCCTTCAACGGTTCTATCCCAAGCTGAGCCGCTGGTCTTCCATAATTGGTCTTTTCATCATGTGCATCGCCCTCGCATTGAGCTCCTTTTCGCAAAACACAACGCATCTCATCCTAACTCAGGGTGTCCTCTACGCTATTGGTGGTTCCATCTCATACTGCCCTTGCATCTTGTATATGGATGAGTGGTTTGCAAAGCGTAAAGGTTTTGCCTTTGGTATTATGTGGTCCGGTACTGGCCTCGCTGGCTTTGCTTTACCGCTGCTGTTTGAAAAATTCCTGCATCAATATGGCTTTCGAACCACGTTGAGGATATGGTCACTGGCTTTGTTTGTGCTGACTTTGCCGCTGGCGTATTTCATCAGACCCCGTCTTCCGCACTCGGCTACGAGTCATATCAACCCTCTCAAGTTGAGCTTTGCGTTGCGTCGAGACTTTTTGCTTCATCAGCTTGCCAATGTTGCTCAAGCGTTGGGCTTCTTTTTGCCTGGAATTTATCTCCCGTCGTATGCTCGATCTGCTCTAGGTGCTGGCACGTTTGCTTCGGCTCTCACGGTTCTGCTCATTAATGTCGCTTCGGTTTTTGGATGTGTGGCTATGGGTGCGCTGGCGGATCGGCTGCATGTCACTAACTGCTTCATGATCTCTGCAGTTGGCACGACGATCAGTACCTTTTTCCTGTGGGGATTCTCGCTGAATCTTCCTGTGCTGTACATCTATTGCATCATCTACGGCGTCTTTGCCGGATCGTATACGTCTGCTTGGCCTGGAATCATGCACATGGTGACTGCGAATCCCGTCGAAGGTCGAGGAAGCGGAACATCGTTTGATCCGGCCATGGTCTTGGGTGTCTTATCGGCTGGCCGAGGAATTGGGAATATCGTATCTGGTCCTCTGAGTGGAGCGTTGATCAAGGGAATGCCGTGGCAAGGCCAAGCTGCTGGTGGATATGGAACGGGATACGGTACTTTGATCGTGTTTACGGGCGCCACAGCGCTGGCAAGCGGAGCAAGCTTTTTATTCCGAAGGGTCGGTTGGGTCTGATCCTGATGTAGGGGACGTTTAAAACAGATCTCGATCGTGGGGGCTGAGAGGGACTGAGAGGGACTGACAGGACCGACAAGGTTCGGGATAGAAACAAACTAGAAGTCGTCTGAATCAGAAAATGGCTGAGAGGGTGTCGAACCTAGAACCGTAGATTGAGAATCAGGGTCATCTGCTAATTATCAAGTCGTGGAATGTCTCCAATGACTCGGCAGAGGTAATCAAAAGGGATGGTCTCTCACCAATCACAGACTTCGGAAGCCCCGACAAGATCAGCTGGATCGAGGCTAAAGAAAGTAGTCTGTTTAAAATGGAGATATGAAGTGCTGATGACACCATCGTTACTTGACTCTTTCGGTGAGCGACAGAGCGGCAGGGCTTCTAGACCGGTCTTTCCGATGTATTTGTGTTTTCGATGTGTATTACATCTTATATAACTCATATGGATACATACCTACATATACAACGACTTCCAACATGATCCATCTGTCACACCTTTTTTGCTCTGCATGTCTCTCTTTTGTCTGGCATAGCTTATATCTATCCAAACATTAAATCTCAACCTGAACCACAAAATATCATTCTATACCAGCATGGCGACAAGAGCTGACGATTCCGACGCCACTTCAAATTCCCTCTCCGATCAAGACTTTGAGACAGAGAATTCTGAGCTCAGGGCCAAGATCAACGCCCTCAAGAGTGAGATTCATTATATGCAGTCTCTACTCGACAATCACAAGCACTGCACCAAATCTCCTCAGCACTCCTCTTCTTCATCTTCTTTGGATTCCAAAGCAACAAAAGCTCAGTCTATCAAATGTCCAGCGTAAAAGCTGAAACACAAACAAAACCAAGAAACCAGCAAATTCTACATTGAAAATTGTCTTGAGTATTCAGCCTGGCGCTGACTTATCAGAGGAAGTGCACCAGCGGCTGGGAACGCTGATAACCTAATTTGAGGGTGTTTCATCGAGATCGTCAGATCAGCGGGATAGGGATAGGGATGAGGGCTTTACAGCAAACAACTTGTTAGAGATACCTCGGGCTTGAGACTTGCAACGATACTAGACCGAGCAAGAACAGGTCCATAGACGTTTAGTGAATTCGATACCATTTTACTCTCCTTGTCTTTTTTTCTGTTTGTGCAATCTCGATGAGCTGGCACTTGAAACAACAGAATGTCATCACATGTTGCCTTTTCAGCTGCCATGTTGAGGTGGCATTGCATATGGGGTGCAGAATCGATCGACTTGACTGGCCGTTTTACGTTCGATCTGGGAGGAGTGAGTTTCTTGGCGTTTCGGCAAATGAATGTTCAGGGATAGATCGTTGATGTCTTGCCAGTCCCTTGGGACTAGGGATGATTTGTGTTGATTGGGTGTTTATAAGAAGAAGCTGGGTTCTTGACTAAGAGCATCTATGACTGGTAGATGGATGATTTGGGTTACTAATCTCTTCCTTTCGAGCGTGAGTTTTGAAGTTGAAGGTGATCTAAAGAGTCAAGATCATCGGCTCACAGGATGCCGCTTCTGTCCTAACTAGATTGACGAACCCAGATCATTTACAAATTGGTATTTGTATCACTCACAAAGTATGACGATCATAACCACCGTTCTAATGTCGTTCCACAGCCCTATGCAGGTCCGATCGTACAAATCAGCCACAGATCTATTCATCAACATGGCAATTCCAAAACAAATAACCTATTGCCACTTGTAATCTCCGAATGAATTCGCTGTATAACCGAAAAAATGGCGTTCCTGGCAAGCCTTCTTCCAACATCAGCTAGCTTGACGCCACCAGGCGAAACTAGACGTCGCTCGGTGACGCCCGTCAGACGGAAACGCCGCGTGTTTTGATATAACAGCTCAACAAAGCTTCTCGCGTTATAGGCTGTCGGGATTTCCGAGGTGACACAGGCGCTTCTGTTGGTCGAGTTGTTGTGTGACGAAGGTGACGAAGGTGACGATAAAGAGTTGCGAGAACTCCTCACTTTGGGAGAGCACGCAAGATTTACAACATCAACAAAGACGATATGGCTTCATCAGGGATCCGTGAAGGCCAATTACAGCCTCGTCTGTCGAGATTGACCATGGTTGCTATGGCATTCGCCATTCTCAAGTAAGATATCTACTTCTGCCAGATGATCTGATAGCTAACGACAGTCTAGCACATGGATAGCCCTAGCTGGATCGATCGGTTACATCCTACCATCTGGTGGCTCTGTATCCCTCGTCTACGGTTTCATATTCTGCGTGCTCTGCAACTTTGCCCTCACCGCAAGTCTGGGCGAAATGGCAGCTATATGGCCGACTTCTGGTGGGCAGTATCATTATGTCTTTGCCCTCTGCTCGGATGAGTGGAAATTGGTTATGGTTAGTGACTAATTACATACCTATATTCAAATACTAATATGGAGTAGAGCTTCTGGGTTGGCTGGCTCAACATAGCTGGCTGGCTAATAGTTGTGACTGTCCAAGGCTTCTTTGCTGGTACTTGAACCGAAACCATGTGGAGAACCCAAACTGACCGAAAGTGTAGCTCAGTTCATATGTGCTGCTGCTGTTGTGGCTTCCAGTGATAGTTTCGTTCCAGAGAAATGGAGCACGTACTTGATATTCTTGGCTATTTTGACTTTTGCAGCTATAGCCAATATCTATGGCAACCGAATCTTGGGAAGATGGAATGACGCAGCCTGTAAGTGTATCTTCAGGAGTCTTTGAAGGTCTAACCGTGTGATCAGTATGTTGGTCAGTACTCGGCGTTGTCATCGTTGGGATCGTCCTTCTAGCCATGTCTAAGAAAAGCAACGCTTCCTTTGTATTCACCAATTTCGACAACCAAACAGGCTGGTCTGATGGCATGGCGTGGGTCCTAGGCCTTCTTCAGTCTGCGTTGTCATTGATCGGCTTCGATGTTATTTTGCATATGGCTGAAGAAATGCCGAATCCTGCCAGAGATGCACCTAAAGCTATGATCTACGCTATTGCAGTTGGAGGAGTTACGTAAGTTAACACGTCTCTGAGCTAAACTATAGTCTGGCGCTGATGTATATTCAGGGGCGGAGCGTTTATCCTCATCATGCTATTTTGCTTTGCTGATCCTAACGCCATATTCTCGTCAGCTACTGGCATGCCCATCGTCGAAATGATCCATCTAGCCACCAAGAGCCGAGCAGCCACAACGACCCTAACTCTAATGCTCGCTATTTGCTTTATCAATGGAGCCAATGCAAGCATGACGTGTGCTAGTCGCCTCGTCTTTGCCATGGCCCGTGACAAAGGTATAATATTCCCCAAGTTCTTTTCTCACATCCAGCCTGGTCTTGACGTACCTGTTCGGGCAGTCTTGCTTTGCTACCTGTTCAATGTCGTCTTTGGCTTGCTTTACCTTGGACCTAGTGTGGCTTTTGGTGCATATATATCTTCGTGCACTATTTTGTTAAATGTGTCGTACGCTTTTCCGGTTGTCACTTTACTCATTCGCGGAAGACGAGTGTTGGAAGCACATCAAACGGCTGATACGCCATTCAAACTGGGTAAATGGGGGTATCTGGCTAATTCGATTGCTTCCGTGTTTGTTGTCACTACCTCTGTCGTAAGTTTGTTCTGTTCGAATGAGTCGAGTCTTGTACAGTTTGCTGACATGGGCCAGTTTTTCTGCTTTCCAACGACAATCCCTGTGTCTGGAAACACAATGAGTAAGTCTACTGAGTCAGGTCAAGCTGTGTCTACTAACCAACTTTAGACTATGTTTGCGTTGTAATTGGTACAATGTGTGTTCTTATTGCGCTCTACTGGGGGTTTTACAGGAACCGCTTTGAGGGTCCGGTAAGTATAACCTCTCCACCTGTGAGTCATATGACTGATTGTGGGAAAGAAATTCGATGTTATCTTAGGGGAACAGGAAGCTGCTGTTATCAGCGGGGTCCAAAATGGACACACAGTGAAGCATGACACAGAGAAGGGTCTGATTAAGAGTTCCGATCATAGCCCAAAGCATGTTGGCAGAGAGACAAGTTGCTGAATGGAAGCAAGTCCGGGCAGTTGACGCTTCCCTGGCTGGTGTTGGTAAGTGTCTACCATATGGACACTTATCCAGGCTATGAGAATTCCGGCTATATACAGACCAAAACCAAATACATCCTGATCATAGAACTCTATGTGAGTGATTGAGAGCCCATATCATTATACCCAGCCACTGTGTGATCCCTGTCCTCACTGCTTTTAACCACATCTTGAGTAACTCGCTGTATCCTAGCACTGACAGATATGTAGTTATAATCGTCCTGAGAGTCGAATTTGCACATGTCAACATGATTTGCTTGAAGAGGCACCGTTTCCCCAAGGCCGGGATATGAGGCTGATTTTTGCTCAACGATCTAAAATTAACGTCAGATTGATACCTGTCAAAACGATGTCCAATTGGACTTACTAGTGTTTTGTAAGTAAGTTGGGTCTCGAAAAAGAATACAATGTCGACTTTGTCTTGTGTGCGGCTGCGCTTTTGGATGACATCTGGAAAATCGTTACCTAAGGTTTGAAGGTCTTCGGTGCGTTTAGTGAGAGCCTCGAGAGTCCTGGGAGTCTTCTCGTCGGTTTTATTGATGAGCTTGAATATCCTTCGGACGATATCACTCCCTCTGGTTATGCTGGAGCCAACAAAGGGAGTGCCAAAGAACAACAGGCCTTTGGTGCTCTTTGCCACGAGTTCAACGTCAGTGCCTTTGATGGCTACCTCACCGAGGACAATGACCCTGGCACAAACTAAGCCTCCTAGACTATGGGCAATAAGAATTATAGGACGAGAGCTCTGGATGGTGTTAGCTGTGTTGTGGCTTTAGAAATGGGTGATGGGGCTTACTTCTTCTGGTGACGACCTCTGTCCTCGGAGTGAAGAACAAAGACTTCGAGCCTCGTTGTCGAGGTTATCACGTGTGATATCTGTAGGTCGAGAACGATTGACGCTAAAGTCGTAGCCGAAGCTCATTATCCGAGAGTTTGGGACGTCGTGCGGGAGAAAGTCCTTGGGCCACAAGATGCCGTTCTTTTGCCATGTCTTGTGATAATGACCACCCAAGCCATGAACAAAGACAATACTAGATATAAGTTAGCCAGATATACGTAGGCAATCGCAAGAATAAGTGAATATGGACGTACTCGACTTCGGGGTTGTCTCTGGTATACCAGATGTAGAGACCGTACTCTGGTTCATTCGAGCTAGATGAAGCGGATGCTTTTGAGCTAGCTAAAAGGGATGCCTCCAAGCTGGCTGAAGGGGGTTCGTAGGGAGTGTTTTCATGTTCCCCGATGACTGAGTAACCCTCATCCTTAATCTTCGAGAGTAACTCGTCAAACGCACGTCGCAGTTGCGTAGAGGTCATGCGTGAGCCGATTATTCCATGCTGTACTACCAGTAATTTCGTTCGCAATACATACAACAGGTCTCTCAAGGCCGTATTCTCGGGACATGCTGGGTCGTTTGCCATGTAGTCCATCAAATTTGGGATCAGGCCACGGACTCCTAGTTTGTACCGCGAGGCCGCTACAAGACCGTCTGCATTACCCTCGCGACGAGTAGTCAACCAATCTCTGATGGTCAGCATCTCGTCATGACTATAAAGACAGCAGGTAAGCCATTCCAAGATGATACATCCAAAAGACCACATATCGTTCGCATACGGCCGCCTACCGACATATTTCAAAACTGATGGTAAGTCATAATCGATCCCGAAGAAGCCCTCATCCGAATAGGGACTTGGCCAGGCCGAACGTGGCTCAGTATCTCTAATGATGTCCATAGCAGATAACTTGATCATATCAAATCCATCATCATGCTTTCGAAACACATGGAAGTTGTCTGGTTCCAAGGCGCCGTGATAATGATCTGCCTCATGCATAGCGCACAGTGCATCTGCAGCGCCTCGTAATTGTGAAAGAATCTCTTTGACATGACTCTCGTTCAAGCCACTACGGCCAGTTGAGTACAGCCAAAAGCTACTAAGGGTCCCCTGATAGCCGTCCATGTCGAATACGAAGGAATGCTCATAAGAGACGCTGAGAGCCCCAAAGCACTCGATAAGATGTGGATGTTTGAGCTCGGAAAGAGCTTGGATCTCTGAGGATAATGTATTCTTATCTAATGTTTCCGATGGTGCGTGAAGGTACATACCGCGCACATTTCGAACTGCAACGGCTTGAAAACTGTTCTTGAACATATCAAGGTGGCTACCCAGAGTTGGCAAAACCGAGGCTATATGGCTCGATGGGATTGTCGAATGATAATACAAGTTGAATGCACTTTCAGTTGATGATTTGTAAGAGCTGTTGAAGGGAAGAATATGGTCGTCGCTGAGGCTTCCGCCGACAGGGCCCTTATATATGATTGGGGATAGAAACTTCCACTGTGCTTCATAGTATGCCGTCGTGAGAGAAGCACGAATTTTCCGGAACAATGTATCACGAAACCAGACTCGAATTGTATCTCTGGTTGCTGGAAGTGCTTTATCATTAACTTTAGCCCTGGCAACCCAACGCACCATGGCATACAGACCAGGGCCCGTCATCTCTAGGAAGCAGAAGATACTAAAGACCTTCTTGAAGCTATGGAGGATACCGTCGAATATCTCCAAGTCAGTCAATGAGGTTGGATCCAGATTCTCAAGCTCTCTGACAATCGACTGTGGCGTTACTAGCTGATGAAGGATGCCTTCTGGTAGAAAAGTTGGATCTTGATTTCTCGAGAAACCCACAACAAGGTTGTCGATAATCAAATCTCGTATACTCTTTTGTTGGGGTTCAATCTGCATTCTCGCTTCTCTAAGCTGCTTTGATAGTTTGTTGTAGCGGACTGCGGCCCATTCCAGTGGGGGATCATTGACTGGGATGGACTCGTAGGGTGGCTCAATGGGATCTCCGATTGTCTTCTGAATCCTTTCTTCGTCAGACTCGACTACATTCAAGATGGCCTGTCGATAAATCTGCAGCTGTTCGACTAGTTGGTCTTGATCTTGTGCGAGTCCTGACTCCCATCGAGTTCGTGCCACCCTCAGCTGCTCCAAGAGATCCTCATGATGTCCCAGCTGCATCTTGATAGCGAACGATATCGTTTCCTCATCCGGTTCTAATCCTCGTTCTTGCAGCCTGCGCTCTTGGAGTCTACGTTCTTCCTTGATGAGGGAATGCCTGAAGGTCTCTAAAGCAGACTCATCGATATATCCCAGCTGGGTCGATTTAGCTGTAGTGCTTTTGGCGTCGTCATTGTCCGAATTGAAACCGATTGCATCATCAGACGATGCTCCCTCATCTGTGTTTTGTCCAGTTTGTCCAATATCATCTGCCCACCAAGAAAGTGACAGCAAAGCAAGATACTGCAAGTGTGTGCTCATGTGTTGGTATAAGTCGAGGTTTTCTTCCGTCGATGCATCTGGATTACGACCCAATGTCTCTGGTGAAGCCCATGGCGGAATACCACAAAGGGGACACTCAGGTTCCGCCCTCAGGTCACCACTTTTGCCCCGACCAGTTATCCTGGCTATTTCAAGCTTGTCTGGACTCTCTGGATGTTCCTCTGCTCCATCTTCGGTGATGTGACGGGTAAGTTGGTCTTGTGTCCAGAAATACGCATTCTTGTCAGTGCAGTACTGGCAATGCCATTTAAACCGATGTATGTGCCGAGTCCAGTCCGGACCATGCGTGTCCCGCATATGAGCTTTCCACTCCTTCATTGTTGAGAAAGACGTAGGAAAGTTCAGACACTCCTCAGACAAGCATACGTATGGCCTGAGATCAGCATTCAAATGATTTCTCCAAGTGTCAGTATCAATGAAGACTAGTTTCGAAGGCAGGCGACGAACCTCCATATCTTGTCTCTCTCGTCTTCAGTTGTTTCCGGAGGTATCTCGACCTCACCGAGACAGTACTCGCACGTTATGTTAGTTTCACCCAGATTTGTTGGTCGCTCGGGATATTTGGCTCGTGGAGGCGGATTCGAGGATCGTTCAGTTCGTGTCTCTTGAATTTGATGGTCTTGTTGAACACGCAACACACGTTTGTTGATAGGCCTCTTTGGCAACCGCTGTGAGGGTAACGTTGATGAGAAAACCGTCTCTGGTGGGACATGGGCAGGCATTCCTTGTTGGCTTGGAAGTTCTGCGCTGGCATGAACGTTATGCCTCAAATTAGCTGCTTCGTCCACTTCTGTTTGTTCGACGTCTTTGTTTCTTCTTTCATGTCCCAGTTTTTGTGAATGCCTTCGTCTCCAGAGGAGTCTGTGACGTCGATATACAATAGATTCCGTCAACTGTGATTGCAATGTTTTCTCGGTATCAGGAAGGAGAAATTGAATCATTGCTGACATGATCTCGCGAAAGCCGTCCGGCTGTCTCTTGCTGACGAAATTGCGAACTCTCTTTACTTCTTCCACCTCATCAGTCCTTGGAGGTTCTCGAATGAACATGGCAAGTCGATGAAGGCGATCAATTGCGCCGTTGATTCCGTACATAGCAGCATCTTCCTTGCCATCACTGCCTTGGACAGTCTCTATCGATGGATGTAGGGCGAGGCCTGTGGTGATATTGGTAAGAGGTTATTTCGTGCAAGTCTGAGTTATAAAGTAGCTTACCACGCTGTATGTTCCTGTTAAGAACCCAAAGCATCGACAACACCAAGCCTTTGATCTCCGGATCATTCTGAAGACGACGATCGAGGCAAACACTTTCTTGAGCGAAAACACCAAGAAAACTCGCCCAAGCCAAGAACCGCCGTTGGTATTCAGAAACCTGCTTAGTTAATATTCTTGAAGAGCCTGTATAAGCGGCAAAGAGCCGTTTTGTCTCGAGAGCTTGAGTGTAAATGTCTTGAGCCTTTTTGTTGATCAACCCCTCATTAGGCTGGTTGGGTGACGCCATGGCTCATGCTGATAGTGTCTTGTATATCACTGATCGGGAAGAGAAACTCATCAATATTGGCCATTAATACACCAGTTATTGATTAGTCTTAACTTACCAGACTTGATGGGTTTAAACTTCATCGATGTGCTTACTCAGTAACTCACTTATCTCTCCGTTCTTAAGCGGCATGCAGACGACGCTCAGCTGCTGACCTCAGCTGCAGGCCTCATTCTGCAGGCCTCATTCTGCAACAGCTGAGATGTGTTCAGCCGCAAATGCGGGGTAAATAAATTATTATGCGTTGTTTTCTATATAAAATTGATAGAGTCTGCTGAAACTCCCTAGGTTGATGCTACCATCTAGAGTACAGCGTGTCCCTTCTGCAATCATGGCCTCGGTTGATGATCGAGTTCTAAGTTATCATGTCGTCCCTCGCTTTGACATTCCTGCCGAAAATGGGCCATTGTCTTTAGGCACAATTGTTACCGATCTCAAGCGTCTTGCGCCTCTCAATCGGGGTGCTTTCTTGATCAATCCTAGTCATCTCACATATAACTCTGTGCCCCAGGCCGACTTCAAGGACACCCTAGCAAGAGTCCGTCAGCTCAATGCTGCAGCTTGGTTAAAGGCTGTCGGAATTCCAGTGGGCACCTCTGCCAATATCGGTGCTTCAGACGACATTGAAGATTCTGTCTCCTGCGATTCGATCATCACAACATATTTTGACCCAGACCCTGCAGGTGAATACACAAAGAAGTGCTTTGCTGTAAAACCTGTCAAGGACATTTTGGATGCTGGCAAAGACCAATGGTTCGACAATGTCCGGATTCGCAGCATCGATCTATACCTAGTCACGGGTCTCAAAGTAGCCAAGAATCTCAAGTTCAACAACAGTGGCACAAAAGAGCGACATATAGGTGGTAGCGCAGAGGGCTCAGAGCCACATGCAAATGCAGTCAAGGGCGGTGTTAACGCGGACGCGTTGGAAAAGAAGAAGCACGACCTGCAGTTTACGGTTGACGACATCATCATTGGTTTTCGAGTGAACAAGTATCGTGTACGGAGGGTATTTGGGAAGAATGGAAAGGTGAAGGACAAGGGCGTTCTTGATGGTGACATGCAGGATGACCAAGAATCTCAGAGTGCAGAGCCTGATTTGGAGGTTGAGCCCATTCCTGAGGAGTCTGAGAACCACACTACAACTGATGGAACTAATGAGATCTGGGTGGCATAGCTTGGTTCATTTGTTTTTATTTGCGTCATGAGGCAAGAGCGTAAACAGATTGTATTAATTGACTTAGTATATCGATATAGTCTTCAACTCCTTACATATTGTCCGTAGATGCTCATCCTCAACGTCCCCCTCATCATCCCAAAAGCCCTCAGCCCAAGGTCTAAAACAATGATATTGTCCACTCTCATAATTCTCAGTCAGTTTACATAAAAGTCGATTCATCACGCTATACCTCTCAAAATTCTCAGAAACGTCCTTTGGCAGCTGATGTCTTGCAAATTCAAGAATGTTGGCTGCCACCGCTGCAGCGACAGGACAGGCAAATGATGTCCCTGAGATTGACGTGTAGTTTCCCTTCCAAAAGGATTCGATGTCACACCCATAAATAGCAAAGTTGTCTTTGTACGATTGAGCTGGGGGGTTGATGCGATCAATGGGCGTGTTAAACTCGTCTGTTGCATGGATGCCAAACACGCCTAGTTCGCTGGCTGGCCATAACCTTCGCCCGTAACCTCCTGTGTTAGAAGCCGCTGCGAAAATCAGCTTTCTAGCTGTCACAAGACGCTCGATATCTTTTTTGATCTCTGGATCTGGACAGTGGCCCAAGCTGAAGGAAAGGTTGATGATATCAGCTCGGTCACCGGCCCATTTGAGTGCCTTTTCAAGGGTTAGTTAACTATGCAGTAGTCAAAGAGGAAGGGAAAACTTTACCTCACGCAATTGCGCTGTTTTGTTACCAGTCAGGCTTTTGGTATTGGTTATCTTGGCGATGTATATCTCCGCTTCAGGTGCCCACTTGAGTAGGAGCCGAGCTACATGTGTGCCATGGCCATGAGTATCACGCCAATCGTCAGGATCTGGCTCTTTGTCGCTGGGCGAAAAGAAGTTCTTCCGACCTTTAATTCTTGATTTAAGATCCATGTAGTATAGAAATGGATCAACTTGGATGTTCCAGTCTTCACCATCATCTACATGAAATCCTGTATCGATGATTGCCACTCTCACCCTTGGTGTTGATGTTCCCTGCACCGGCTTTGCTCGAAGTGGCGTGATGTAGGTATCGAGAAACTTGTTCATATAGTTGATGAAGCTGTGCTGCTTGATTTCAGACGTGGGGTTCTTTCTAAGAAGACTGTTAGCAGAACTGAAAACAAGATTCCATGGGATTTAATACAGTATTTTGTACTCGTCGTCTTCGGTTGACCACAAGGTGAATTCGGCCTCGGTGATACGTCGACTGGCTGGCTGTTTAGACGAGGCTGCCTTACGGCTTGAGCCATTGTTGTCCCCTAGGATCTGATCCTCCGCAAAAGAATTTTGAAAGCTTTGCTGTCCTATCCAGAATTCTAGGTTTCGACGCAGAGGATCGACGATGTAGTCCTTGATGACCCGTTGAGCTCGACACCTCTCATTCTGGCCGTCCAAAGCAGTTCCGTCTTGGTCCTCAAGGTTTGACAAGTAGACAAGACAGCCCTCGACCGCTAACCAAAAATCTCCCATCAACTTGTCATTCCTCTTCTGCTCGACCTCCTCCCCGAGAAGTATGTACCACTTGGCAGGGTCACCGTGACATGGTAGTGTTTGTGTATGACTTCCTTTTGCAAGGTTGATCAATACCTGGGCCAGAGATAGTAGAAACCTTGGGCATGGCTCTAGATGGTCACACGAGCTGGAAGCTTTTGGGAGAATGTTTACGCAGGGCTTTCCATCAACGCAGTGCTGAAATGGTGCTGAGGCGTCCATGAGTTCACATTCGATGTAGGCCTCATCTAGTGTCTCGCCAGCTCGGATCTGTATATTATCCATATCCCAGATTTGTTGGATCCACGACGACGAACATAGTCGGTGTAGTGACAAGGCTAATCTGTGTGCCAATCGGAACTTCATGATATCGGCGTTCAAGTCTGATGGTTTAAGATGTTTTTGCGAGAGAGTAGCCTGAAGACTAGTTGTATTGCAGCCTTTCAGTTCGAGCTTGTATCCCTTAGTCAGGCCTCTAGTAGGCCAGATTGAGTCATTGTTGAATGATAGATGTAGTGGCACACAGCGACCACGAGCCTTGTTAACCAAGGAACAAATAGTATCGTGACAACCTGGCGTAGAAGCATAGTCTGATTTGCTGGACCTGTGGTCTTCCAGTCAGGAAGATTTCATAAACAGTAGTCAGATCTTACAAACCCCTCGAAGTGACATATCGTCTTGTGCCAATTGACATTGCAAGACGGAGGTTTGTCACAAGATAGATACAGAATCTCATCAGATGAAGTAGAATTTGAAAGCTGAAGAAGAGCTCGATGCTCTTTGGCGGGACACTTTCGGTTCGAAAGAGCATGATACAATGCTTGGGCTGGTGTTTGATCGACTTCGTGTTGCAAACTGCTATCAGGTGCAAGTATTGATGCAAATGGCTTCGCTATTGTGAGGACCCATCGTAGGATTAGATCGTTTATGCCGCTCTTTCGCTCTGCTGATGCAACCATCTCTAGTGAGGACGTGGGGATAACTGCATCTCGAAGTACCTGGTTCGGGATTCCAGTTTGAACCATTTCATCGGTGTATCGACCAACCTCGGCGGCGTCTTCGTCGTCCTCAACATTCGGGGATTGCACTGGGTCTGTCGGACTGGCAGCTTGCACCTTGTTGTTAATTTCCATAACTTCTTCTCTTACTGCATTGTTGATCTTGGCCCAATCAGAGTTGCTAGGTCCTGTGTCTTTTCGTTCATCTTGGGCAAGGTTCTCCTGCGTAATAGCATAATCAAGGAGTTGATCATGCGCTCCGATTATTTCCGTAAACGCTGTCTCGAACCGTACGAATTCGCGAGCTGTCTCTTCTTTGCTTGCGTCTTCGTTGAGGGTTTCGGCGGGTACCAAGTTGCTGGTAGCGGATAATAGCTCACAATAGGCAAGGTGATTCGTATGCTGATACAGGTTGAGATTACGACTCATGGTGTTCCAGTGAGACGTGATCGGCTGTGACAGGTGAATTTCATCACTTTTGATAGGAATAGCCCAAGACTTGGGTAATTCAGACTTGATGAGATTGGTTGAGGGTAGTTGGAGCTTTGGATTCAGCTGCGGGGGGAGTTGTCAGCACAAGCATTGAGTGTCCTTTATTGGATAGCTTTGCTTATTCATACTGCATATGGGATGTTGGTCCCAGAAACGCCTCCCTCAATTCTCGTGGTCAGTGCTCATGATCTTCTGATTAATGGGAGGGCAGACCCTCCTACAGAACTTCCTGTAGATTGCATCCTTCCCGAGCGACGCTGTGATGGCAATTCTTGTTGGGCTAGCTATCGATCCATAGGGGCAACAGGGCTGTTGAAGGGGATATGAATTCATATCATGAAATGATGCCCAGAGTGTGAGAGACTGACAGCTATTCCTAGGTGGGTGATGGCATTCAAGGGCATTTGAAATTTATTTTTAACTTTTTATAGACTTAAATAGTATGTATATTAATCCTAGTCCTATTTCCCCAATCTTATCATTTTGGGGTCCTTCATATCTTTGCATAATGGCTTAAATCATTCTTTGATCTCGGCTTTGTGAAAGAGATCTAGAAAGCTATTAGCACTCTTTCGATTCGAAGCAACTTGTGATATGACCATTGTTGACAAACCTGGTACTTCTGGCATCCACTGAGCCCGATACGTGCAATAGAATTCACCCTTGGGAGGGAACTCGTCTGGCTCATCGAAAGTTCCCCACATGATGTATCGAAACTTGTCTGCTGCTTGTTCCTGTAATACACTTAGCATCGTGCTGTTGAGTTGCTGATTCGACATATCACTTACACCATACTCGCAGATGAAAGCACCGCAGTTGTCGCAAAACTCTCGCGTCACGCCGTTTTCTTGCTTAAACACCTTTGGTTTTCCTTGGTCATAACTGAAGCCATCAACAGAGACCTAACACCATGTCAGCGGTGTTCAGAAGCTGCAGATATAGAACTAGCCTTTGTAGTAAGTCCAAAATTGGTGCCAAATGCTCGACGACAACTGCCACAGTGACAGAGAGAAGTTCGAGCGTCGTCTGGTGAGTCCAATGACACGCTATACTTGACGTTGCCACAGACGCATTTTCCGTTGTAGCTCGGCATGGTGATAAGAGTTTAGTCTAGATTCGCTGCTTTGAGTGAACGAATAAGAATAAAGCAAGAGATAATTGAACTTTTG
Source organism: Fusarium buharicum (assembly GCA_014822075.1). Lineage (NCBI taxonomy): Eukaryota > Fungi > Ascomycota > Sordariomycetes > Hypocreales > Nectriaceae > Fusarium > Fusarium buharicum. The sequence goes on along the minus strand of JAATHB010000298.1, from coordinate 31,299 downwards.
CTAGCAAGTGAAACCATCAAGGTGTTTCGAAGATAGTTCTTAAGTATTTAAAAGACTGTTGAGCCTGTTTTCGCGGGGAAGGGCAGAACATGCAGTAGAGTCCTGACGTCAGACGTGGCTATGACGCCTATCAACGTCAATATTACAACTTTTACATCACTTGTCTTTCTATTGTTGCTTGTCTTTCCCATTCTCTTATACTCATGTTATTTACTTGGTTAGATTTATAAAAAATCTCTTCGAATGCCCAATAATATTCTTCATCTCACATCTCTTGCGGATAGATCAAGAATCTAGCTTACAGAACATGTTTTTCAATATCAGTTGTGTAGAAATGAGAGAATCTTTTAGAAATGCAGAAGAACCTCCTTGACTATGGCACGAATGTCTAGCTTCTTCATTTACTCTTCTTGTCCTTTGCCCTCGTAACAAACCCAAGAGTAGTCATGAACCTCGTCGCAGAACTGCTTTACATTAGCTTATATCAAATAAAAGGCCGTGTTAACTCACCTATCAAACTGCTGTGCCCATTTATCAAAAGCAAGCAAGCTTACCATGAGCCCAACCCATATCGCATTGCCGTAGGGATAGGCCCCTTCCTGCATACCTAGCAGACCGCAGCCAATAATGCCACCGCTATAAGTAAGCTCGAACGACTCAAAGCCTGCTAAATATTTCTTGGCCGAAGCGAGGAAAAACCGTGCCCAGATGAAGCTGTTGAGAAGTTTGATGCTTGCTCGGTGCCATGTCGACGACCCCAGATAAACCGCCAGTCCAGAGGCGAGAAGACGTTGAAGTGCCATACATTGAAACGCGGCGCGTGTAAGGGGCGGATTGGCGCTTGGTACGTGACGGATCTTTTCGGCTATGTACAGACTCGTCAAGGATTGAACTACACAAAGAACAAGATCAATAGGTGTCGCGTTGGGGTCGTCGCCGAGTCGCCAAAGTTTGAAATGGTAGAGTCCAACTTCAAAGAGAGAAATAAAAACATGTGTAACAATAAGAGAATGAGGACTTCGGCGCGAAATTGACCAAGACTTTGTCGATAGCCTCCGATAGAAGTGGGAGGAGAAGAACGCAAACCCGAAAACCGTCCATAAAAGCTCTAACGAGACATTGCGAAATGCCGTTGTCGGCCAGTCAAGGTTATTGACGGTAGCATTTCCTTGCAGAGACATTTTGCTTGTGTGTGGTCTTTGTGTGAAGGCAAGACCTCTTTACCGTTCAAACACTCAAAAAGGGGGGTTTGTCTTACTTTTTAAATCTTTTAATAGTCATGACTGTTTACGGTTACATTACAGCTGATCCCATTACAAAGACGGCTCGTATCCGGAAACTATACTCGGCGAAGGATTCCGGAATCTGCACGTCAGCACAAACAGACCGGACTGCTGACCCGGGCACTCAACATGTAACTGTCTGTGTGTCAAGGACCAACAAGTTCAGATTTGCTCTTGAGTTCATTTAGATATTACTGACTAACATTAGGAGCTAACACTAGTTTCTTGCGTCCCTGTCTAGTAATTAAGCCTAATTGTCTAGGTCTTAGTAAGATACAAAGAAGGTTAGAAAAGGAACGCGCGGTGCAACCTGCCAAGACTTCTTTGGGTTAAATGTCGAGCAGGATCAGTCTATTCTGTTCAGGGCTTTATTAGTGTGATATCCTCTGTTAATACCTCTGACTGGAGACTGAGATATGCTGAACGCGATCTCGGTTTATTATAAAAGTATCTTACACTCTATCTCTCGTTCTTTCTATATCGTCTAATTTTAAGACTTCTACTATTTAATATACTGCACTAATAAGAACTAAAGCACTTATTATCTTACTAATAAGTAACGAGACTAAGTTGGAGCTGATGCCTATTACTAACAGACCTCCTCCTTTAGTATTAAGAACTCACGGAAAGGCGCTTTAGGACCAGATCGCAGAGAAGCGTGTTCAAGTGGAAGAACCAGATAAAGTAAACGTCATACCGAATAGCACCGGCTCAACAGATCAACTAGCAGCACCTTATAAAAGCCTAGTAAGTCCTACTAACACCCACAGTCCATCCCAGACTCAACACTCCTCCCCTAATACCTCACAGACTTCATTCGATACCTGCACTGGGTGGTTATCCTTCTGTTTGCGGTACTTGCGATGTTCTCAACCGGCACTCGTCATATAAGCTTCCTACCGGCCTACCTTTGCGAGAAAATCAACGTTTAATTAGCACTGACGACGATAGATAATATATGTCTCTTATCTATCTCCAAGTGGCTTGGTGGGCAACAAAAGGACAGCTTCAATAGACCCCATTGGAAAAGTCAACCACGATGGCTTTCTCGACTAGGCCGCCAATGCTCTTGATGAAAGCCTGATGAGCAGGGTCCGTCTTGACATAATAGTCTCGATCCTCTGCAGAGTTGAATTCCACGACGAATCCATGGGTAATGCCATTCTGCAATAGCGGTCAGTACGCGAACAGAGCTACGGGGGCTACCACGTTTGTTCCGTACCTGCAATCCCTCAGGAGAGTTGTCCCGGCCACCCTTCACCGAGGCGATGTAAGGAGTGTTCGTTGTTGGGTGGATGCAATTGTCCTTGAGCGCAAGAAAGCGATCGCAAGCCTGGGATGGTCGTGAGCTATTGCCACTAGCTGTAGGCTTGATGGATAAGTATGGTACGAACCGCTTTCACATCCTCAGGCTTGGCGTCCGCCTTGATCTGGAAGAGCACGGTATGCGTGAGACTCATGACTGCGGGGGGAGTATGGAATAAGATCCTACGAGGCTGAAAGAAACCAGTGACACAACGTAGAATCGTGGGAACAAGATGAATGGTACAGCAGAGCGGTTAACGGAGACAGAGGAGCTTCCCCGCTCGCATGACATGGAAGTCAGAACTCCACCACTTACGTTGCAACCGCAACCAATACCAGCAATTTCTATGAGTGAGAGGTGGGGGAAAACTTCCAACACCACAACTCCATGCACAGGCCTATATCTTTCCAGCTTGTTGAGCAATCTGGATAGTCTGCAATATCGTCTGGATGATAGCTAGCGAAATACTCAAACCCCCAAACAAGGCCACCAGCCAAAAGGTCCAAAACTGCAAAGTGTCTCGTCGATCACGGAGGAGTCCCGACATTGACCTCGGTCTGGCCCCGCTCAGTTCCTTTGCCAGCAACTCAACTCTCTCATACAAGACAGGAAAATCCCGCGCCGCATAATAAACCCGGCGGTCCCTTGGCAGCAAGTTTGCATGAGAAGCATCGAGACTGAGCTGGCGCTGTCCACAGAGGACATGAAGCAGGGTGTCGGGCTGGGGAAACGGCAAGTTGGCTGGGTCAAAGATACCCCGAAAAAGTTTTCTGGACTTTTCGCATTGGCCGAATAGCAATCGGTATGACAGGAGAATTTCTTCGAGCAGATGGGCAATATCATCTTCGTCGGCGCGAGGATCTACTCCATTCCTCTCGGTGCTGGCAAACGCAAATATGGTGCCGCTCCGTGATTCCAGCTGAGAAGCGCAGATTGACGGAAAACAGAATATGGAAAGCGTGTGACTTGACTTGTCGTAGTCGAGATGCAGGGCAATCGAGTCAACCCAGCGGAAGCGCACACCTAGCAGCGTATGTAACAAGTAGGCGTTCATCTCGCTTGGGTACAATGCGACCCAAGAAGCGGCGGTCTTGCTGGTTTCGACTGCAAATTGAGTGCTGCTACTAGAGCGAGCGGGCAGGAGGTTTCCGAAGCATTTCAGCAAGACGAACAATGGGCGGTCGCACATGTCGGCGGGCACTTTGTACATGTCGAAGACTAAACCCGAGTTCGGACCGTTGTCGTGATGGATGGCCAGGTTATCAGGGGCGCAGACGTTGAATTCGGGCTGGTAGATCATGGATTTCCATCCCAGGGCTGAGAAAACAAGGAGTCGTATTGCGTTGAAGGCTTCGTCGTCATCGCTGTGGTCATCGAAGACCTCCGATTCCTGAAGGTGCTCAACCACATCGTCGATGCCAGAGCCGCGGTTCCCACGGAGGTAAGATTCGACGTGGCCACAAACACTATCGAAAGCTGCCATATCTCGAACCGATTTTGCCTTGAGTTTGGAGGCTTGCGACAGATGCTGGTAAATTGAGCAGACGGCTCGACAGCCAAGAGGAGTACCAATCCAGGTCAATAGCCTCTTCTTGGTGACTTGTCGCGAGAGTGTCGCCAGCGACAAGTATTTTCCCACTTAGTCTTCGAGGTCTGATGATCAACGGTCGCCTCCGCATCCATGCCATTCCGTTGCCATAGCCGGCGGATTTTTCTTGGTTGTTGGTCATGATGCGGACAAGAGGCGATGAGCTGGACTGACCTTGGGCCAACCTTCTTCTCCTGAACAGACGCCTTGTGTTTCTTCCCGAGCCGACCGAAACCCTCTCGCAATCCTTCTGTTTTGTCGCTTCGTCCATTACCATGGTCAAGGGAAATGGAGTTTGCGGGTTTTGGGAAGAAAAGTCGGCCTTAGTCTGGAATGGCATTGTCACCTCTTTTCTTGCCCGCCCCTGGCTGGCTGAGTAGCTGCATGAGTTGTTTGGGGGTAAGTAGGTAGGCGCCCGGCTGAAACAGCGCCTCCCGACCCTGCAGCAAGCCTCAAGGTACCTCCCCCGACCTTTTGGATATTAATATTGCCAATTACGATGTCAAATACCTTCAAAATCAACATGTCAAAATTAGAATAGGAAAAACCTGCTACTCCTTGAAAAAAGAATGGGAATTTACATGGCTTTGAGACTCCTCTGTGCGCGTGTCAGCATCACCCAGCACGCTGTCGTGGGAGCGGGCCGGCCCTTGAAGGTAAGTGGGTAAGTCGGTTTTTATTCGCCTGGGAGGAAACACCCCAGAGCGCCTTTGATGTGAGGGCGGGGCTCTACGGAGAAAAAGGCACTCAGGGCAAACTACTTAGAGGAGGAGTTACATAAGAGAGATTGAACAAATGACCTGGCGATGCTGCCGTCTTAGCGCGCGTACCCGACATGTTGGTTTAATTCCACCTCCTTTTCTGGATACAAGAATAATATCGTGGTAAAGGAATGTAGAGCCCATTCCCAGCCGCCAATCTAACTCATGATATTCCCACTTTTTGTTCCCCTCAACTGATTGAGAAAATCAACGCGTGCAAATATCTATGAAGCAGTTGTTGATAAGAAACCCCTCCTCTTTTATAAGCCGGATCATAAATTCAGCCAATTTAAACAATATCCTTCTATTATCTCGATAACTAAGGGCCCTTATCCTGGATACAGTGGACTGGTTATGTTCACAAGAAAGAATCTAAAGAGTGTATGCAGTATGGTGACGAGAAGGATCAGTAGTTGGGTTACTATGTCAGCAATGACTGGCAAGCATCTCAATCCTTCGAACCAATCAATTCCCTACTGGTAAGCGAGGCCAGGCAGGAGTGGTCGTCTATTGTTTATAGATGATGAATCATATTGCTAGAGTGCAGAACAAGAAGCATATCGTCAGGTTAAAGAAAGGTAGACTTCTTTATTGTTATTATAACCATTCAACGCCAAAGAATATACCCATACATCCGGCTACATCAACAAAAGCAACACCGTTTAATGTGAGAATATTAAGCCAGCTGCCATATCCGATGTCGTGCATTCCAAACTTTATCGCCAGCGTCTTCGCCAACCTCCTCGTTGACCGGGGCCTTGATCATCGAGGGAGCGCCCTTACCCTCTATCCTCAAGCAAGGCTTGTTGTCTCCATGATTGTTCTTGGGGATGTAATCTTTGTTTTTCTCCAGTCGCTCTTTGAGCGAGTTGTGTAGAATAGCCTTGCGTGGAATATCGCGAGGCGCACCAAGGTTGGGCCATCCTCGATACGGTTCCCAGCCTTTGTCCTTTTCTTCTTGGGCTGTGTCGTTGAGTTCCCAGCGGGGAATGAATGGCATGATTTCTATAAGCAAATTGTCAGTAATAGGTTCTGTGTGGGCTTGTAGATAGACTTACCCATGAACTTCCACATAAAGACCTTGAAAAGGGCTGTGCCGTATCCAAAAGACAGACAGTCGTGCATAAAGCCAGTAATGAATACGTTATCAGCCACATCCTTCTTCTCCTCCGTTTCCATGTGTCCCATGAACTTTACGAGACTGCCATCGAGCCAGTGAACCGCAGAGGGAGGATCTATCTTGCCGACCAGCTCAATCTCTCGGATCATCCAATCCAACGCCATGTCGCTCAACTGCAACCGATCATCTTCCAGAGTAACGCCCAAGTTCTTAGGCTTGAGGGTGGTCCAGTAATACTTGATTCGTTCGAAGAACTCCATTTTCTTGGGATCCTTGAATGGCACGGCGGGCCATCCACCACCAATATCACCGTGGTTGCCAGGGAACCACACTTCGACAATGTCCTCAGTTTTGTCGCAGCTGTGAGCGTTGTTTCGGATGTCTTGAGCGAGAAGAGCAGGCTTGAACTTGACGCGTCGCTCATCAACAGCAACAGCGTGACGAATGTGCTGAGCTGTACCAGTTACCTCAATAGGAGCTGGTGCGTTCTTCTCAACCACTGCAACCGAGTTGACGCAGTCCCAGATACCGAGGAAGAAGACCTTGATGTTCTTGTGGCTATCGAAAGAATCGCCAGACTTGCGACAGAAAGTCTCACTGAAAGCCCTCATCTCCTTGAGGGCTGCTTCAGTCGCATCGCTTTTCTTGAGCGGAGCATCGCCAGCCAGCAACTGGTCTTTGCTGTGTGGTTCTTTGCACCCGTTTTGTATCAGAGGCTGTTGCTCCGAAAGCCCGTTCTTATAGTGCTTCTCGCCGGTACGTTTCTGCTCAGCCTTTTGGGCTGCAACGCGATCGGCACTTTCACATTCGAGAGAGCGTTGGTAGAGACGGTAGGCAAAAGCAACCATTTCTTCGTTACCCTTGCACAGCAGGCCGACTTTATTGATCATGCGTGAGAGGTATTTGGCTGTGAAAGCACCGCGGCTGAAACCAAAGATGTAAATCTTTGCATCCTATACAGACGTTAACAAAAGGGTTTCTCTAGTGGATAGATATCACCTACAGTTTTATAATATCGCATGAGGAAGCGATAGCCAGCCATGATATGGGCGTCGAATGTTGTTCCAAAGCCCTGGTCAATAGTCTTTGAGAGCGAGCTGCGCATCTCTCCGAGAATTCCCTTATGGATAGACGTCTCGTTGACATCGTAGGTGCCAATACCAGCTAAACGGACAATCAATACAGTTTATACAATCTGAAAGGTGGACCTACTCTGATAGTAGTGGAATTGGTGCTTGTGGTTACGGTCAAGCTTGCGAAGAATCTTGACTACATTGGTGTCGGCATTCGTGCCGCTAAAGGTATTGCCTGTGCCATCGAAACAAAGAATGAGCTTTGTGTGCTCGGAAGGCTCAGCTGCACGATCGACAGGGCTTGACATAGTGTAGATGCAAGTGATCGGTATGACAAGCGATGAGTACTAAATAGTCAAGGGTTGCTCAAGACCAAAGTCCTTGCTGCTCTGGGGCATGGGTTAGTTTTATCTTCAGGACAGAATAGCAAATCCAGGTCTTTTTATATCGCAAATCGTCCGTTTGCACAGACACTGATGCATAAGCACGCAACGAGGCTTAGTGGAAGTGATGGAGGCGTTCAATAGTCTAAATCTAGACCCTGGCCACGGCGCACTGAGCTAGCCACTGGACTCATTCACAGACCTTATTCTACAATCCAAAGAAGAGGGGAACACGATGTCGCAGACTTTGACAAGCGTTTTTGTCTGTCCAGCTCGCGCCGTGCCGCGCTCTCCCTGGTTATCCAAGCAAATAGTTTGCTGAGCTAGTGGTGGCTAGGAAATTTCAGCAAGCCACTATCGAGCGGGAGGTGTCACTTCACACCAGCTGAGATACCCCAGGCTCTTATCAAGGCCTAGAATTTTGAGACTTAGCCAGTTGTTGGCCCTCGTGGCTTTGGGCTGAGAAGTTGATTGCCAAAATCCAAGCCACTCCGGAGATAAACGGCCTTTGGCAGCGCAATTTATAGTTACAGCTCTATTCTGTCACATATCTCATTATCAGCTGAGTTACTAGACAGGAATTTCAGCAGGCTGAAATCTCTTAGGGCTGGCTGAAAGAGCCTACCTAAGCGAGGTATGGCCCCTAGAATTAAGTGCGTGCATCTTGTCAGACTCTGAACTGTCAGAACGGTTTAGGTGTTTTCCCCTCACAGTTAAAACCTTATGCATATCCCATAGAAATAATCAAGACTATAATTGAAATTGTGGCTTTTTTTTTTCTTTCATTTGGTTAGGTTATAGGTATATTTCCTTGTATTTTAACCCAGGATTCGTCAAGGTCTTTCACGATATATTTAGAGGGCCTTCAAGACGCTGAAAAATAGGCAATAGCCAAAATGAAAGTTGATATCAATTGAAGCTGTAGGGTTATGGCGATCTTTGCCGTTTCGGCCCGTTGCCACTTCTGGGGCGGTTAGACGTTGCTTTTTTTGTTGACTGCCAAACTATTCGCATTAGTAGTTCAACATCATCATTCGTGCTGAAAAAAAATACCTTTCACTATGGATTACGAGACACCTGAATCAACTGAAAAATACAGTCAGAAACCTGTTCTGTTCTTGTAACAGCCCTCTTTGCTCCATTGTAGCCGATTTTACTGACTCTTCTTCTAGTGACATTGACAATTGCTTGTACTCGCGCAGTAAGTCATCGAGAAGCCATGACCGTTCAACAGCTAACTTTCAGGCAGATTATAAAGTACTAGAACTCATGTGTGGCCTCATTGACGACTATTTCAAGAAACATCTCGGCCTTTTGCCTGAAGATGCTGAGCGACTAGCCAGGGACTATTCCAAACAATATGGACAGGCAATTGAAGGTCTAGTACGTCACCACCAAATTGATGCGCTTGATTACAACGCCAAAGTCGATGACGCCCTGCCTCTCGACGACCTGATCAAACCGAACCCGCAACTAAGGCAATTGCTTGAGGATATTGATACTTCAAAGGTCAGACTTTGGCTGCTGACGAATGCCTACGTTAATCATGGGAAGAGGGTTGTGCGGTTGTTGGGCGTGGACGATCTATTTGAGGGGTTGACGTATTGTGATTATGCTCAAGTGCCATTTGTGTGCAAGCCGCAGAAGGACATGTTTCTCAAAGCCATGAGAGAAGCGGGAGTTTCTGAAGTTTCCAAATGCTACTTCATTGGTAAGCTCGCTTACCAAACTATTCTCAGGCCAGAAACTGACAATCCTAACTTCAGACGACTCGTACAAAAACTGTCTGGGGGCGCAAGAAGCTGGTTGGACCGCGATCCATTTTCTAGAAGAAGGTTTACCTACACCTAAGACGCCAGCATGTCAAGGCCAGATTCATAGCTTGGAGGAGTTACGGTCGATTTATCCCAAGTTCTTTAGGATGAGAAACCCACAAAGTTAGACCGCATGGTGGTAAATTTGGTTAGTTATTATGGCATTTAAAAACAACAAAAGTTGTCAAACTTGCTGGGGGAAAAACTTGGTATATCACATTTGGCGGTTAGCTGTAACGGTCAATGCAAAGTATCTCGGGGTGAGCGGGACGAGTCCAACGTTTGGACTTTAACCTTGAAGGTAAGACCCACACACTATAAGAGGAAAACAATAGCCTTGTACAATTTCAAGCATCATATGCTCACCGTAAACCTGATATTTCTCTCTATCTTCTTTTTGGCTGATGTAAGGAAGGGGTGCACGGGCGCTGGTACACTTAGCAGTATCCCAGCCCACCACCACAGGGGTTGATATACCGAGGAGATTTACGCCGAGTGGCGCATCTGATATGCCGCGGGCGATTGCACTCAACAGTGCTGCCGGCGAAACATTGACTTCTATCGAGGTACAGCGTGACGACGAATTCGGCGATTCTTCATTGATAGTTGGCTTGAAGGTTCGTGAAGAAACCGCCGCAATACCCCAATAAGTCTCTGCTAACCTGGTTGATACAGCTGCGCACTAACCATGGCCGGTCTATCAGGATCCCTAAGAAGGTCCCTCCATCTCTGAGTTACCCCAGGAGGCTCTAAGATCGTTGGACTTTTCTGCATCGGTGTAAGTTTCTTTCCACAAACGATAGGTCAATTTACTTTGGGGATAGAATGTGCTGACCTCGACTTTCTTAGGGACATCTTATCCATGACATTGGTCTGGTTTCAATCGACGAAACGCCAACAGACGAAATGCCAACAGACGCAATGGACACCAGTTAGGAGAGATGGCATGAATTGGACATGTGTATCTGGCAGAAACTCATAAAATTGACATTTTGAATTGTTGTTTCACGCTGAAGCCTCATGATGCTGTGGCGTTGCACTCGGCTAAGGGTAAAGTAGCTCCATACGTTGAAGGGCTTCAAGTTCAGCCTCGTGTCAACGTCACCATTTCCTCACTCTTCACAGTCGTCTCTAATGTATTCACCATCAAGAATCACAATCGCTGCCTTTGGTGTATCCTCCTTCGGATCAGGTTTATTCTTCCTCGTGAATCCAACACGTATGCTGTCCACACTCGATCTACCTTCAGCAGCACTTCCCTCTGTTAGAGGCAATGCTTTGGCAGCTATTGCAATGGGGATCTACTATAATATTGCTGCTTACCAGAACAACTCGGCCTTCTTCATCGCCACTATACCGATGAGGTTACTCACTGCATCTGTCTTTTGGGCTCAAGGTTGGCAGGCTGCTTCACTCTGGGAAGGATTTGGGTCTGTCGCTACGGCGTTGGCGTTGTTTTGGGAATGGAGAATGGAAAAGACAAAGATGAGATAGTCACCCATTTGGTAACATGGAACGAAAAATCTCTATTGAGGCTGGGACTACTTGAGGATGGTGGAAGTGTGAGTTGTAGCGAATGGCCATGTCAGATTGCATCAGTGAAGCACAAGTCTGCAGGATAGATTAGACGCGTCAAGATAATAATTCGTCAGCTGTCTTATGATTTCTTTAGAAATCAGCGTGCATCCTTGTGCTTTCTAATATCAACTGAAGATGGCTGACCATTCAGAGAGTTGGTTCAGGTAAGACGCCGACTCTCAAGCTTACAGCTAAAACGCCGAGCTCATGATGACCCCTGCGGTTTACTCATGTCGTCTCCACTCCAACAAATACTGCTAAACCGCAACTGGGTATGCTTCAAGACACCGAGGCATCTTGAACTCGCCTAAACCCCACAACTTATCTCCGGACCCTCAAAGGTTGTTCGCCCCTGTGAAGAAATCGTCACTCCTTACAAATCATTTTCTTACTTCTCTGTAGAGGCTAGATTGCCTTAAAACACATCCTTTTGCCCGTTGTGAAAGATCGCGTTGAAATGCTTTGAGTTATCAGCACCCATAATCACAACCAGCACCATCAAAGACACAATGAACGAGAAAAAGGATCCTCGGAGAGAGGTTTCAGGGCATGACGAGCATCAAGCAGCTATTGAACACAAACCTTTCTGGGATATTGAAAAGAATGCGACTCTTTCAACGGAGGATCATCACCACACAAGCTCCCCGAGTTTGAGTAACGACCCAAACGACGTGAATCTCAGCGATCAGACCACCGAAGCAGGCAATCAAGATGAGCCAAGCTGTGAATCGTTCGAGGTATCTTGGGATGGCGGCAAAGACCCCATGTGTCCAAGGAGTATGTCCACTGTACGAAAATGGACAATTGTCTCTATCGCATGCGCAGGTAGCGTTTGCGTGTAAGTTGAACCTCCATATTCCCTCACAATCAACGCTGACCATTCTCAGAACATGTGCCAGCTCGATTTACACAGCTACATACGCCCAAATGAACGCCGCATTTAACACCTCAACTCTAATCTCAACCCTCGGTCTCTCAACCTTTGTCCTAGGAATCGCTCTCGGTCCTGTACTAACCAGCCCTCTGAGCGAGTACTACGGCCGTCGACCTATCTACCTCGTTTCCTGGGCCATGTTCATCATCTGGACCATCCCCTCCGCCGTGGCACAGAACATTGAGACCATGATTATCTCACGCTTCTTCACTGGTTTCGCAGGGAGTAGTTTCTTAAGCGTTGCGGGAGGAACGGCGGGGGATGTCTTTGAAAGACATGAGATTCAGAAACCGATGAGTCTTGTGTCTTTGGCGCCTTTTATCGGACCTGCTATTGGGCCTATCATTGGCGGGTTTATCAATTACCATGTTGACTGGAGGTGGACTTACTACGTCTTGATCATTTGGGCAGCGTTTATCATGGCTGCGATTGTCTTCTTTGCGCCAGAGACGTTTCATCCTATCTTGCTACGTGAGAAAGCGAGGAAGCTTCGCAAAGAAACTGGAAACGATGCCTACCGAGCACCAATGGAAGACGCACGTACGCCCATCTTTACGACGCTCAAGATTTCCGTTCTTCGTCCTTTTCAACTCCTCTTTCTCGAGCCAATGTGTCTCTGTCTGGATCTTTACTCCGCCATTTTACTTGGCATTCTCTATCTCTTCTTTGGCGCATTCCCTCTTGTCTTCCGGACAAACCACGGTATGAACCTGTGGCAGGTTGGATTAACATTCCTGGGTATTCTGGCTGGATTGCTCTCTGCGACGGCTAGTACTCCTATCTGGGCCCGAGTTCGAGCCAGGCTGTTGGCCAAACAGGAGAAGAAGACGGGACAGGCTATTGGTGAGCCTGAATATAGACTGCCTCCTACCATTTTCGGGGCTATTCTTATTCCTATCGGTCTGTTTTGGTTTGGCTGGACGACGTATTCCAGCATTCATTGGATTGTGCCTATTATTGGTTCTGGAGTTTTTGGCTGCGGGTGAGTTTTCTGGTACTGACTCAACTGTGAACATGTGCTGACATCTTGACTCGCAGAATGTTATTGGTTTACACTGGTATCTTTACTTTCTTGGTAAGTCTACAATCCGGTCACTATCCAGTTCCAGCATTGACATCCTTTCAGGTCGACGCTTATCCTCAATACGCCGCATCTGCTCTCGCCGCCAACAGCTTTGCGCGATGCTCATTCGCTGGTAAGTCACACCCTCGCCTCAACTACAATCTTTCTAGTCTCTAACAGTCCTCTTACAGCTGCGTTCCCCCTCTTTGGCATCCAAATGTACGAAAAGCTTGGTTTCCAGTGGGCTACTAGTCTGCTTGCCTTTCTGACCGTTGCCATGGCGCCGTTCCCTTGGCTGTTCTTCAAGTACGGCAAGAAGCTGAGAGCCAAGAGCAAATTTGCCGCCCACACCTAGAAGTTTCATGACTTAAAAGCGTTAATTATAGAGGTACATATAGAGATCTTATAGATAATAGACTTGACTGTTTATAAACCTAAATCATTTGGCGGCGCGGCGAAGTTTGCAGGGAGCAATGGGCATAGACCATGTTGCAGGAGTAAATCAACGTCAACCGTGTCGTAAGCCCAGAACGAGTCATAGCCAAGCTGATCTCCAGGCTGCGGAAGTAGATCAGTCGCCTGCCGCTCTCCTATATTACCAGCGGGCTGGAGATTCGACTGGCCCCCTTGGTGATTGTTCACCGCATGAGGAGCTTCGTTGGTAGATTCAAGGCCATTTAATCCTGGCGCAAGATGCTCACTGTGATCCTCATTGTTGCGATTGTGGTCCGCAATGCGAGACGTCACGTCAACTATTGATCCCGCTGACACCGCGGAACCCTTGCCCGTGAGCGTTCGCATGAGGTTGACAAAGAACTTCATGATCCATAGTCCCACCGGCCAACACTTCGCCAGCTCACCCAGAGCGAGTATGCATTGTCGTGACTTGTTGCCCGCTAGTTGTCGACGGATAGGATCTTTTCTGCAAATGACGAGTGTGTGGATTGAAAGAGCGCCAAATACGGCGGGCAAACTAGAAACGATGAGTATGTAGCGCTGATCAGATTCGAGGGAAACTTACATGTGCATCTGGCAGAGTCCGATTGCTCCGACGGCCAAGAGGTCTTCCGTCATACGAGTGATAGAATCAGCTGCTCTTCGTGCCCAAACATCGTCTCCAGCCTCACTTGGAGACGTGCCCTCCATAGCTTTTGGTCTGAATAAGAGGATATAGTAGTTTCTATCATGCTGTCAGATGTATTCAAGCCAAACACTGCCTGAACTCTTACTGGTATGCAATATGCAGCATGTTAGCCCAGAAAGGCGCGCCTAGTGTTTCGTCAGGCGGGACTCTCTGCATGGATGCTGGGAGCTGAGCTTCCCACTGTTCAAGTCGACCCTTCAGATTAGTAGCATCGTATCTCTCTGATGCGGGACGCCGAGGACTGTATTCCCCAATCAAGATGTCGCCAACTAGTCGTTTCCTCGTAAGCCATGTTCAAAGCTGTGGCGGTTAAGAAAGCTTACGTATTTCCACTAGCTTTGTCATCTCAAGGACATATGATACGTGATAATCTTTCTGAGGGGGCATGAGCGTTTCATCATAGCCATCGTCAAAATGAAAGTCTTTCTCGTTGAGAGGCTCAACATCGCAATCCTCGTCTCGGATTCTGCACGGTCGGCCGAAACATGCAGCAGTGTGCCGGTCGCGAGTCTAACAGAGTCAGTATAGAAGCTAATATCAGGAGTTCGCTTCATACATATATAGACCGCCAAATACGCTTCCGCAAGGCCTTTGTCGCTGGGCTCAAGCGAGAAGTAGTCGTGCTATACTAGAGTTAGCAAGACTCATTTACAGCGTCGGAGCCCACATACGAACGATGCATCCCCAAAGATTGTGCATAAGTCGTCGCGCATCCTAGCCAATACCAAGCGTCCTTCTGATCATCCGGGCCATTCCACCAGAATCCTAAAAGAAACAAGGTGGCGGCGATGCTGTTGCGGTCGGTTTCGTGATCGACATCGTACAGCGTCTTTGCACGAAGGTAGTGATACTTGCGAGCAGCATTACGATCGCTAAACCCAGCCGCATGAACGAGACTCTCATCGCAAAGGATGAAGGTGACAAGAAAGATTGCGTGTAGGAGCATGGACGACGCTCTTCCTTGCTTGTATAACTCTGAGAATAACCGTCTGTCGACGACGGGATGAGCAGGGTGCAAGCGTTCGAAGAAGGTGTAGATGAGTCGGTCGGATATTTCCTTTGGCGGCATCACCAGTGCTTCTTGTACACTGAGAGGCTCAATCTGAGGTCGGGTGGAAGCGACTGCGCGGTCTGCTATCGAGGCTGGGATGGGATAATGCACCTTGATAGGCTCGCTGACTCCGCCTTTATGGTTACATATCATCTCGATGATGTAGGATAAGCTGTCGGAATCGCCAAGAAAGAAAGATCGGTCGTTGGTTTGGGACAAGCCGGGTTGGGTTTCTTGTTGATGATCAGGCACGGCCAGAGTAGCACCACTGTCTCCGATTTCTGTTTCCGAATGATGCGATGGAATATCAGTATTCAGAGCCATGGCTGTAATACTGTCGGTATTTGAAGTACTATCTTGACCAGCAGTAGGATTTCGACCCTCCTGTAACCGCCGAGAAGCGCGCTGCTGTCGAGGTTGGGCATTGCTGCGCCGAGCATATCTACAACACGGTGAGCCTCAACATGATATTAGACTGTTGCAAGTTTTACGTACTTTCCACGCTTCGAGTCAATCAATTCGCAAGGGATATTGCGCGTGCGGCAATGCCAACAAGGCTGCCCATCTGCGGCGTCACATTTAACTCGCCGGGCGTGACATGCTTTACAGGCCACGCGAGCTACACGAGCGCGACTGGGTGTTGCGCTTAATGGTCTGGAGTTGCTTGGACTATCAGTAGGCTCAGTCATTGGTGTTGAGGGAGATGCCATCGGTTTCTCGGTTGATTATTGTGAGGTGTGAGTCGGCGACTCGGCATCTTGACCAGGAGTAAGACTCAGGGACGTAGCTTAGACGCCATATCACGTGACAATGATTTCCATCAAATCGATCACAGCCCATGCTTAGGTATTACTGAAGAGCAGGTAAGAGAAATTAACCGAGATGTTAAATACATTCACATGAGAATTATTTAGTAAATGGATAGTTCTAGCGCCTTATAGTTTTACATAGTTAAAGATTTCTTCGTTAATTAATAATCTGGATGGGATTAATTTTAGTGACAGACAGACATTCCTAACGTTATAGTTTACCCATTATTATCTAACTACGTGTCAGGATTTTAAGAAGTGACCAAATATCGAATTACACGTTGAAAGCTTAATTTCATGCTTGATGTCCTAAGAACCTATCCCCTTTAAAGGTCTAGAAACGTCGTGAACTGAATTTCTCTTCCGGACTTTAGGGTACCTTCAGAGGCTTTCGACCAGCATGACATTCTACCTATATAAACAATAAGTGTACTATAATCTACTTTAACGATTGGAAGTGCGGCATAAGCTCAGCAAGCCAACCATAATCCGTTCGGACTATAATGCCATGTTTGTATAATTTATGTCGTTGTTTCATTGCTGTGCAACATCAATTGCGTAGATATGAGGGTCATCAACTGATCCGACGGGAACGTGCTTACGCAGGGGTAAACAATGAAAAGGGGACATCCCAGCTCAATGACGACATGAATTGCGACCGTGAATTGGTTCACACAAGATCTCCCAAGCAGATCAGGCTGATCATTGTCAGCTTATTCTAATGATCGTCCTAGCGTTGCCGGGAAACAAAGAATTTCCCGAACGTCATGATATAATGCAGGGCGGAAAGTGCACAACTCCTCCGTCACCAAGACGTGAATTCTGCTGAGATTGCTTTTTATTAGACGTCATTTCGTGATTGTACGCGATAATCGATCTGTCTTTTGAGATATTAGTCAGGGGATGAGGAGTCGTAGACGTCATGTAAACGTACCATCAACGCATCCATTACATGAAATTGCTGACTTGAAATTAACTACTTAAACGGAGGGAGATCCAGACAATTAATGCACTATCAGACTCAGAAACACATCCTATATCCAAGACAACAACAACTCTTCTACACACAATTACCAAAATGACTGGCACCGACAACACCAACCCCGGCAACTTTGCCAACCGGTATGTCTACAACCAACGGGAAGTATATTTAACATGTCACTAACATTCTTCAGCCCCAAGGAGGAGGTCCAGGAGATCGCCTCCAAGGGCGGCAAGTCCAGCCACTCCGGCGGCTTTGCCAGCATGGACGCCGACAAGCAGGTTTGTTACACCCGTCCTCAATGACATACGCCATGACTGATAATGTCAAACAGCGCGAGATTGCTTCAGAGGGTGGCAAGGCCTCGTCTGGCTCTTTCGAGCCCGGTAGTGAGAAGGCTAAGGAGGCCGGCCGCAAGGGTGGTCTGTCGTCTTAAATGTAATATTATCATGAGATACGATGCTTTGTCGGATGGAAGTGCTCAATATCGACGAGCTGTAGCGATAAATTGATTTGATCAACTGGAAACTTTGTCTCTTACCACGTGGTAACATGTGTCTTGCCCTGCAATTAATCAAGTAATTTATTGGACAACGCTGAGCTCTACAATAATGAATGACGAGGCCCAAACTTAAGCTGTAGTAAAGTGGTTGCATTAGCTCAGTAATGCGGGGATTTATTTAAGCTCACACCGTACCTGACCCCAGCCACCTCTGGAAAACATGTACCATTTCGCAATGCTGTCGTCAGTTTAAACATCCCTTATACGAATACTGTGCTTGGACCAACGACGTGAGTCTCAGATATGATCCTCTCAAGACGTAGATGGCGTTGTCCGGATGTTCAGCTCCGACAAGTGACCTCAGATGCACGTAGAAGAAGCATAACAAATGTCAGTTCCCGACCCTTGTTACACAGCAACAAGCAATCAACATGAAGGTCATAACTAGTCTTGTGAAACCAACTGGGACTATAATACTACCCACTGCCCGTTCCTAGAATCTGACAGTGAATGCCCATGAAAAGCTACGATTAATACCCCCACATTCAAGTCACTTTAACGAAGCAACTCAACATGTCTCGAAAGGTCTGCATCACAGCCGTCGACGGCAACACAGGCTTTCTCATCGCCGAACTTATCCTCAAGAACCGCGACTTCTCTCGCAAAGTCAGTGGTGTCGTCGGCCTTACCCTTCACCCTGACTCAGAGAAAGCAAAGGAACTCAAGTCCCTGGGCGCCACTATCGTCCCTCACAAGCCCGGCCGTCTCCGTATCATGGCCAACACCCTCAAGGACACGGGATGCGACACTATTTGCCTTGTTCCGCCTGCCCACGAACACAAGCTGGAGATCAGCGAAGAACTCGTCCATGCGGCCAAAAAAGCGGATGTCCCGAACGTTCTCTTGATTAGCTCGGCAGGATGCGACTATGCTGAGAGAGGGAAACAACCTCGACTTCGCGAGTTTATTGATCTCGAGACGCTTGTTATGGAGGCCAAGGGAGATCCAAACGTTTCGACGGGAACCTCGCCCTGCATTATTCGGTAGGGTCTTAAATTTTCTTAGAATGATAGGCGGTCGCTGATTATACCTAGTGCTGGTTTCTATGCCGAGAACTTGCTCTTGTATGCACCGCAAGCCAAGGAAGAGGCACTTCTTCCCTTGCCGATTGGCGAATTCCACAAGTTCGCTCCTGTGGCACTCGGCGTAAGACGATTCTCCTTTGCTGTTCAGTGCATCCATTAACGATGGCACAGGACGTTGCCCAAGTAGCCGCCCATGTCTTGACCGGTAAAGGAAAGCATGGCTTCGATGACCGACACCGCGGACAGATGATGGTGGTAACTGGTAAGTTCAACATTGATGTTGCCTGGATCAAATTTCTGACTGAGTATTGCAGGCCCCATGCTCTGCGCAGGCAAAGAGCTTGCTGCAGCCGCAAGCAAAGCTCTTGGAACCGAATTGCAATTTGAGAACATCTCCCAGTATGGCCTCTCATGAAATCTCAAGTGATATAGATTACTAACGCTAGTTACTATTGCAGTGCTGAAGCTAAGCGGGTGCTCAAATCCCAGTCTCACATCGACCAGTCCGAACAGCAATACCTCCTCGAATACTACAGCCTTGTAAAAGAAGGCAAAACCAACTACATCTCCACGACCGCATTTCATGACGTGACCGGGGAGCATCCGACGGAACCAGAGAATTTCTTCAAGATCTATGAGGGGGAGATGAGACCTAAGAAGAAGGCCAAGCATGAGCACAAGTGATTGCCAAGAGAATCTGGAACTTTTTACCATTATGGAATTATGATCGACAGATTCTTATCTTGTTATGCCTGGGGAATATGTAGTGATTCTGCACTTCGTATCCAAAGTTTGATTGGAGTTGCACTCGGTTATGTTACGTTGTTTTTATCTCGCTGGGATACCCTTCCTATTCCCACACTAAACAGAATAGTGTAAAGTCAACTTGCCCAAGGGAAATATCACCTACCAAAAGAAGCTTACCTCAACTCACATATGAGTCGAAAGTTCAAAAGTGCCCAGATATCTATGAGCGGGGAACCCTGCTTCACATTGCAAAAGTCGCGGATAGTCGCACCGATCTGCATCACGGATGCTCCCTCCGATGATAAGTGCGGGTTGTATCACCGATGTTGAGAAGGATGGATGTTGCTAGTATCTGGAAGGATAAAGTTCAACAGATGGAACCGGCCCCTCTCATCATAATTTAATAAGGTTACCATGCATCCTCGGGTTTTTAACCAGCCAACTTTCTTTTCATTGAATTTTATTCAAACGTTCTATGGAAATGGCGTTAACTGGTCACTCCAGTATTGAATGGGGATCACTCGCCCTTGCGGGTGATTCCTTCAACTTGTCCATGGCCGACCATGTCATTCGCACACAAGCAGATATTGGCGAGCTAGGCGAGTTCTACAACATCGGCATTGCGCCTCGTCGGTACAGGGCCTTGGAAAGTTACCACAAAGGGGAACAAGATCTTCTCAGTGAGATTGACTTTGAAGCACTCAACCAAGAGGGCAAGGTGGACCATATCATGCTCAGCACCTACCATACGCGACAACTCAACAATTTGGATCTTGAGAAGACTTCACGAGAGAAGTTTGAGCCTCTGCTCCCCTTCTCAGAGGAGCTCATTGGTGTGCTTGAGGCACGGCAGGATGTTGAACCGATGAAAGCTAAAGAAACAGCTGGCATACTCAACAACATCACTAAATCCATCACTGCTGTCCAGAAAAAGGTGCAAGATGGAGGATTCAATGTCACTGAGACAACTGGCTACCTCGCGAGCAATGCTATCACGAATCTACTTGAACTTCTTGGCAAATGGTTTACCTTTTATTCGACCTTTGACCCAATGTTTGACTTTTGGGTTACAACGCCTTGGCAAGCGACAAACACTTCTCTGACAGAGTATCTCAATATCGTCCAGACAGAACTAGCCGGAATGAACCAAAAGGATGGACAAAACGCAATTGTTGGCGAACCCATTGGACGCGAAGGATTGGAAATTGAGCTTGAAGCAGAGATGATTCCTTACACACCCGAGGAGCTCATAGAGATTGGCAACCAGGAATTTGAGTGGTGCGAGAGGGAGATGATCAAGCAATCTGAGGCTCTTGGTTATGGAAGAGATTGGAAGAAAGCTCTCGAGCACGTCAAAAACGACTACGTTGAACCCGGAAAGCAGACCGAGTACGTTCGCGATCTGGTCGTCGAGGGAAGTCGTTTTGTCACAGAACACGATCTTGTCACTATCCCACCGCTGGCAAACTCAACATGGCGAATGACAATGCTCGACGCCGAAAGTCAGAAAGTGTCTCCCTTCTTCCTAGGAGGACCAACGATCTATGTTTCATACCCGGTTGTATCGATGGAACATGACCTAAAGCTCATGGTTATGCGCGGAAACAACAAGCATTTTGCCCATGCAACTGCATTCCACGAGATGTTTCCCGGTCATAGACTGCAGCTCTACATGGCCGATCGCTACAACTCTCACAGGAAGTCGATATTCGACACACCTTTCTTTGTTGAAGGTTGGGCCTTATACTGGGAGTTTTTGCTCTATGAGAGAGATGACTTCCATAAATCACCGGAGAACCGAATCGGTGCGCTTTGGTGGCGAATGCATCGCTGCTTGCGCATTATCTTCTCTCTCAAGTTCCATCTTGGAGAGATGACGGCCCAGGAGGCTGTGGACTTACTGGTTGATAGGATCTCTCATGAGAGGAGCACTGCTGAGGGTGAGGTGAGACGGTCTGTTGAGGGCAGCTACTCGCCACTTTACCAGGCTGGGTACATGCTGGGTGCTCTTCAGCTTTGGAAACTGAGAGAGCTGGCTGTCGATTCAGGCAAGATGTCTCAAAAGGAGTTTCACGATGCGATTCTCAAGACTGGAATGCTGCCTATTGAGATGGTCAAGGCATTAATCCTGAATGAAGAACTTTCGAGGGACTTTAAAGCCGAGTGGAAGTTTTATGATTTTGATTAAATACTATAGTCTATATCTAACAGGGTACTCTATTCTATACTTAACAGAACACTCTATGTAATGATCAGATTAGCATCTCGTTCTCACAGTCCATCCAGCCCTTTTCACCCTTGCCACTATCAATAGTATCGCACAGAGTGAACTACACAAAGCAGCCCAAACATGTGCGCCCTGAAGATCAACTGACTCGAGAAGACCACCAATAGGTGGTCCAGACAAACCTGCGAAAGAGCATAGACTAAAACACATGCCCATTCGTGTACCGATAGTATCAAGTCTCTTTGTGATGCTCGCAACTCCTGTTGGCATAAGACTCTGGAATGCGCCCGATGCAAAGCCATAAAATACTGAAAAGACATAAATTCCAGCGGTGTCGTGAACTGCGAGCCAGGAATATGCGACAATAGCTACGCAAAGACCAGCTGGGGCTATGGTGTTCAACGGGCCGATTCTGTCTGCTAGGAAGGGAATCAAGACTCGTGTTGGAAGACCAGCGCCGTTGATAATAGTTGTTAGGATTGATGAATCAGCAAAGGATAGACCAACTTCTTTTTGTCCAAATGATGCGAGCTATCGTCGATGTCAGTAGAAGCTCAATAGTTATAGATAAGGAGGTTATCAAGGGTTGCTCACATAGTAGAAGGTGTAGTACACAGACCACACAAAGAAGAACAACCCAGACACATAAGACAGATACAGCGTATCTTTAAACGCTGTCCAGTCGATGATAGGACCAGTTTGTCGCGGAGGAAGTCTAGGTCTCATAAATACAGCCGCAAGCGCAAACCCGGATAAGTTGATGAACCCCAGCACCCTCGCAGTCCAGGGCATACCGATCTCTGGTAGCAACGCCCGTACGACGAGGGGATATACAGTACCACCGAGAGAGTTTCCGGTAGTTACTAGACCAATGGCAATACCTCTGCGTTTTTCAAAGTACGTAGCAACCAGCGCCAGAGAGGGAGCAAATATGATGCCTCCTCCAATACCAGTGATGACTCCCTGGGTGATCATCAAGTGCCAGTACGATGTTGAAAGACTCATCGTAAAGATTCCAATAAGCTGCAGAGCTGAACCGACAAGAAAGGTCGGAATCCAGAATCCCGCATCAAGTAGACGTCCGGAAAAGGCACTCCCAAAGAAAGTAAACCATACTTGAATAGACCCGATCCATGAGATTTGGAAGGGAGTTTGCGGAAGAGTCGAGGTGTAGTGGGCTTGGAAACTTCCGAATGAGTTGACGTAGCCCCATGTTGCAAAGATGACAATCCAACCCATTGCTACTTGTGTCCACGCTTCGAGACCACCATCTGGGGGCGGAGGTAGATCTCCTGGTCGAAAGGAAGCACCTGCGGAGGCGATGATTTCGAGATCTTGCATCTCTGACCTCGTCGCTTCTCGTCGCGGATATGACTCTATTCTCCTACATTCCATTAGCATATAGTCTTTCATTATTATTTTGAATCACTTACGACATGATCTCCGTATCTGTGTGGTCAGCACCATCTTGAGCTATTTTTACGGCCATTGTCACGTTGTTGGCTCAGTTTAGGAGAAGGCATCACACCATGTCACGATTAGAAAATTTAGACATTAGGCCCCGATACCGCTGGATATGAAAAAGCGGAAATAAATATTCGGAGAGAAGGCCGTACGCAAAATCTCGCGTTGGTGCTTGGCAAGGTCTGATAGGGACAATTTCGGTAACGGAACTATCGATTATCAGTGGGTGGCTGATTAGATAAAGTGGGCGAAATATGTGCAACTGTGGGTATTAATTGCAACATCTCATATACGAATAAATAGTATATCTAGAACTTGCTGTTGAGGTTTGATATCGTTCTTGATTGCATCGCAACTTGGAATGTTTAGAGACTTTGTGAGGTTTATAAATGAAGCATCACAATCGCTGAGTGGCTGGTTATTCATGTCTTGATCTGCCGGAACTATCCCGTCCAATCACGGCTGGGGAGACAACCATTCAAGGCATGTGGCTGAGTACGTCCATACCGGCTTGTTTTTAACTACAGTCTACAGATAAACTACCTACCTGTCAGCATAACCTTAACCTTCTTCTTCGTAAGTCAGCCTATGATAATAAGATAATCTGTCTTTTGACACTGCCGCAACCAGATCTCTTCGTCCCCTCACTACAACTTAGACCGGAGTTGGAGAGAGCTATGAGATAATGTGGCAACATTGGAATTCACTTGTATTCCACAAAATTAATAAGAATCCTGATCTTTGGGGAGTTTTCGACGCAGACAAATCGCGCATACCTGGGATAACAAATCTACCGAGAAACAACCTACAAAGTTTGGATTCTATGCTTTACTTTGCTTGGCACGGGTGATGTGCCGTAATGCGGTAGTATAATGCCACAGGGTCATGCCTATTCATACTCGTACCGAGCAAGCAACGTTGAAAATATGAATTTCTTTGCTTGGCCTAGCGTTCAAGTAAGCGGCTGGGTTGGATGTGCCGTGGCAGCGTTGAAATTTAGGCGATCCACGGATGGCATCCAAGTCGTCCACGATCATCAGCATGACGTGTACAACAAGCCACTAATTCATCGTTTTTCTTCTTTTTCTCTGACCCCTTTTTTCGATTTTCCTTCTAGCTCGCTTTAAACATTTGCAATAAATTTGGCATGTGCGCCATGGCGTTGCCTTTTAAACCCATGCCACGGAAAAGATGCCGGTGGCAAGGTAACGGGTTGAGATGCGAAAGCGAGGCGATACCAAGACTACCTGTTGCTATCCAGAACTAGACAATAGATATCAGTTTAAAAACTAATTAATTGTCATTTTAGATCAGCCCCGGATTCTATCGGGGTTGCGGAGACATTTGTCAAGGCCCCGGGGAGGCTTTCAATAGGGAGGCTATAGCTCGGTGTGGCCGGTAGCTTTTGTCTAGAGCAGGGTCTAGTCCTCACTGGCGCCTCATCCCACTCACCAATCATCAGCGCCGTGATTGAAACTTTATGAACAAGCCATGCGTAATTCTCATCACGAGAGCGTATATCACGTCATAGGCCCTGGCAACTACCGACAACAACTTCGCGTTCGCCTCGAAGCCAAGAACCAAAGCAAGGAGTTGAGGTATAAGACAATCCGCTCAGCCCTACGCCGATCCCCCAAGGAGTAATCGAGCGAGAAAAACAAAAAGAGAAAGAAACGAATCTAGTCTGTTATCTGATTTGCTTCTTTTATACGCTCTCTCGCTTACATCCATGTCACTTGCTAAGAGGAATAACGGTAACTAAAAACTTTACAAGCCGCGCGTCTGACATAGCTAACGCGTCTATGCAAAATAGGATGCTACGAGTGCTGCAAGAGGCGTCTCAAGTGTGACAAGACAGAGCCAGAATGTCTCAAGTGTCAGAAAAAGGGCATTTCGTGCTCTGGACAGGGTCTGCGGTGCCGCTTTAGCAGCCACATGGTTGTTGGGTCGTCTCCATCAGCGCCAAAGAATGTAGCCTCAAAACCAACGACTTTGGATTTTGCAGCGGCACCGCAGACGATTTCAGCACAACCGCTGAGTCCGGACCGGCCGGGCAAGACTTTTCGATGGGTTTATTCTTCACAGCGTGTCAAGAAGGATCGCGCAAGAGCTTCAGAGAGAAATATTGATGATAATACCATGAATCTGCATCAAATGGACTCTTCATCGTCTGAAGACGGTGCTTCTCCAGGGTCTGACGATTCCTCTGAATCAAATACAGCTATCATGCCTTACTCGTACAGAATGAGTTTACATCCTGCACTCAACCAAGTTTCACAAGCTCAGACGAGAATGATGTTCAGTCACTGTACGTTCCAGACCCAAATCTCAGCCACGATACTATCTTCTAACACAATCAGTCTCTGAAACTATCGCCCCAGCCATGGTGGTACTGGACTCTTCAAGCAACGGCTATCGCGGTGTCATTCTTCCCCTTGCCTACCAAGACGAGAATCTTGCACGGGCCGTATCTGTTGTGTCATCTTTCCACCTTGCACAAAAGGATCCAAAGTTACAACAAGTAGCTGAAGAAGGCCATCAAGCGATTGTCGCCAAATTACGACGGGATTCTCTTCAGCTCAGTCCCGAACAACTCTTCAATCCCTACACATTGGCAACTATCTTGGTACTTCTCGTTGGAGAAACAATCACGGGTGCCGATAACTACACATATCTGCTAGAGATGCTCAACTGCCTCACTCAATATCCAGACTGGATAGCGATGCTACCACCGAGTCTCAAGGACTTTTTTCTTCAGCAAGTCAAGATGCAAGTACATACACAAACAATGACACGACCGTCTTCTAACAGAATACCTAGGTTCCAGCTCTTTGGCTTCCCCCTAGCCAACGAGTCAAAAGGCCTCCAAGTCCTCACAGGCCCAGAAGCATATCTTGACTTCATGTCCTACCCCGACCTATCCCCAAACTCAGAACACCATCCAAACATGGAAATAATCCGCTCCGCCATATTCGACGCCTGCAACATCTACCGCCGACGCGCCGAATCTTCCCTGCGCCCAGAAGAATCAATTCACCTGGTAGAACAGCTCCGCCAAAAGGTGCTCAATCTCGATAGTGAAACGAAAGGTGCTCACGCTTTGGTCTGGACGTACTTTGTCGCTGCTGCCGAGAGCACTTTACCAGAACATAGAGAGTTCTTTTCTGATAGGCTTGGGGCTTTGTATAGCGTTACAAAGTTTGGCAGTATTCCTTCTGCGGTGAAGGCGTTGCGGACGATTTGGGCGATGCAGGAGACGCGTAGGTGGACTGAGATTGTCAGCAGCGAAACGCCCATCCTTATCATGTAGATTTGTAGGATTATCCTATTACGACTTAGTAGATGAATAAAGGTTAAAAAATGTTGGTTTTGTCGACCTGTTTATACAGGCGTGAAAGCATGACGCTGTTTCATGACACCAACTTTGTTCTAGAGGGGGAATATCGACGAAAAACTATCGCCGCTTTATGAGTGGTGGCTCAGGGGCCCGGCACTTTCGCATGAAGAAAAGTGAGCACGTGCTCGAGAACGCATATGAAAACAAAGGCTCAAGCAAAAACATAGAAGCCAGCAGATTGGATGTATCCAAAATTGTTCGCACCACTCTACAGCCTGCTAGTTAGTGAAAGTATGGTTGTGCCTAGTCCCGACGAAGCTGTTCCTCATTACCGTTGCCATCCGCTTTATCTTTCTTCAACCTCTCGCTTAATGTACTGTTAGCTTCTTCTAACGCAATCTCAGCTATAAATTGCGCATCTCAATCTCGCGTAACTACCGCTTATCGATGCAACGTCTCAGGAGAACTATTAAATCGAGATAAGGAGCTCATGGGGCTACCACTTCTCTAGTTCGCAACTAACGTCTTGCATTTTTATTTTGGAGAAGCCTGCAATATAGTTGGCAAACTTGATAAACTAGTAATTGTTAACTGACTGACTTTAAGTTTAATCTCTCCTGCCTGAGAAGAAGGTTGCTCATAATATAAAAGAACCTGTGAACTAAACCGCTAGACCACTGTACCCTAGAAACAAGGGTCCCTGTCGTAGAGATAACAGGTATGCTAGGATATGAATCTAGATACCTGCTATTTCCCTTCCTACCTATCAGCCCGAGTTATACTTTTTTTAAGCTTTTTTTAATGTAGGTAACGAGAGCTTGTAAAATAATAACTAAGTCGCAGCAAGAGCTATGAATCCCCATAGACATTAATAATATAATTTGCATCGTCAGTAATGCCATCACGCCAATCCACAGCAGTGTTAATATTGCAAAACAACATTTATATACAGATTAGGTAGGAAGAGGGCTACTCGTGACTAGAAAAGCGGCATAGCTCCGTACACCTCTTTCAGTTACTCCCAAGTAACACTCTCCCTATAGATAAGCTTTGCAACCATCTTCCCAGCAAAAAGACTTCCTCTTGGCCAAGATATGTACTGACGGTAGGTAATCCCCGCACTCTTAGAAGCCATACAGGCGGAAAGGGGCGTGAGATTCGACTGCAGTGTGATGGCCACATCTGGGTTATCAAGAGGCGGCCTCCTTTCTTGAACTCTCTCTATCTCTTTGATGGATTCCACAACAAGATTCTTGAGGTCGACCATGGGTTGATTCTCCTCGTCTGATAACCCCGGGAAGGTGGCAAATTCTGGACAAACAGACAACTGCTCGAGAGGGGCAGCTTGGGCACTACTCCAATCAACAATCCCGGTCAGATTGTACTCTTTGTCAAAAAGCATGTTGCCAAAATGCAGGTCGAGGTGACAGAGCGGGAACGGGCCTCGGACCCTATCCTCAATGACCATGTGGGTAAGACCTGTTTTCAGTACCCAACATGCTGTCAGCCAGTCTGGGTCATCCGGATGCAAGGCCATTGCTTCCCGATTTTCTGCCTGTTTCTGGTTGTAGAAATATTCAAATGATGTATCCAGAGGGCCAGCTGTAGCGTGCCATTCAAAGGGGAAAAAAATATTGTAGCTTTTTGTGATGCGTAGATAGGTAGGGTAGATACTCAAGTTAGCCGCATGTTAAACTTCCCTTCCCCTTCCCCTTCCCCACACCCCGCGAACCTCGGTTCATTTCTTGATTAAATGCCTGCAACAAAGCAAAGGCCAACCAAGTCCGGGGTACTTAGCCCATCTTTCTCCTCTTCGTTATTTTTCTTGCACACACTCACATACACATACACACATTCTTCGGAGCTCCATCTACAAATCACTCATTATGTCAGGTCCTGGTGTTGGTTTTGAGTACCCGCCTGTCGAGGTCAAGTGGCTGCAGCGCGATGTCCTACTATTCGCCAACACCATCGGCGCTACCGCTGATGAGCTACAATTCCTCTACGTACGTCGCCAACCTGTCCGGGAGGACTGAACTCGTACTGACAAGCAACAGGAATTCCATCCCAAGTTCGCCGTCTTCCCTACCTACCCCGTCATCCTTCGTAAGTCCCGCTACTTCAGCCTATAGCCCCAATCATTGACATCACAGCTTTCAAGAAGGACTCCCAGGAAGTAGTCGACTACTACAAGGCCAGCAAAGCCGTTCAGATCCCTGATGTCCCCAAACTCGACTACAAGCGTGTTGTCGACGGCCAGCGCAGGATCGAATTCCTCAAGCCCCTCCCAACCACCTCCGCCGGCCGCAAATTCGAAACCCGCCAGAAGGTCATCGGCGTCTACGACAAGGGCCGCCCCGGTACTGTCGTCGAGACCGAGACCAACCTGGTCGACGCTGAGTCCGGCGAGGTGCACACCCGCGTCATCACCAGTGGCTTCTTCGTTGGCCAGGGTAACTGGGGTGGTCCCAAGGGTCCTGCTACGAAGAACTACCCTCCGCCAAAAGGCAAGGCCCCCGATGCTACGATTGAGGTCCAGACCAACGCCGAGTCGGCGCTGCTGTACAGGTTGAATGGTGATTACAACCCGCTGCATGCTGATCCTGAGCCCGGGCAGAAGATGGGTTTCGGAGGTACGATTATGCATGGGTTGTATTCGTGGAACTCGACGGCTCATTCACTGTTGAAGGAGCTGGGTGGTGGGGATCCTGCCAACATCAAGGAATACCAAGCTAGGTTTGCCAGTCCTGTGAGGCCGGGCGACAAGCTAGTTACGCACGTGTGGGTTACGGGGGAGAAGCAGGGCGAGTGGTCCGAGGTGAGGTTTGTTACGCAGGTCGCCGGTGGCAAGGTTGTTTTGAGTAATGGATTGGCTTTAATGAAGGTTACTAGCCAAGGTAAGAGCAAGCTGTAAACTGCTTTTTCAGTAGAGAGATCTATCTACTGAATGCTTACATAGTCGACAATAAGTTTTCCTGATACTAAACTGGCCGGCTACCGTTGATCCAAACAAACATAGGCAATGCATCTTTATCCTGCTGGCTGTACAGAGGTTAGGCCAAAGGTTCCGTCCTGGCGCTTACGATGGGGATGATAGCGAACCCAATCAGAAAAGAGTAGATACTTCGGCACTTATGGCTAGCTCAAGGCCCCAAATTTTAGGCAAGGCTGCTCATAAAGGTTGATAATATAAACGAAGTGATTGTAGGCGCCTTCTAGCTTTGTCTTTTTAAAATGAGAACCTTTAGGGTTAAAGTCTAAACGGCTATACGGCTGTTAGCCAGATTAAACTTTTCTCTTTGGCTTACAGTCTGGAGCTACAGGCGACAGATTAGATTTCCCCTGCTTGAAGAGGTCCCCCTGGAGAGTAAAGCCAGAAAATTCCCTCTAGGAAGATCAAAGGACCTAGTAAGAGGCATAGAAGCAAGAGATAGACAAGCAAGCAGCTTGTCTATACCTGGGATGACAGCACGCTATTAGCACCACAGTCTTCTACTGGAAGGATCCCTGTGTTTTTAATAAACCTTTATTTGTTAATAGGCTTTCGACAAAATGTTATAGCGTTAAAAAGACTGTCCCGGCCAAAACTCTGTGCTAATAGCCTGTTGATCGCTTAAGGGCCTATAAAAAAAAAAGAAAAGAAAAAAATAGAGGTCGTCATCCTAGGTTGTTTAGTAAGTAATTTGGGAACTAGAAATTCAAGGTATTGTAGCTCCTACTACATACCGGTATGGCTTGTATCTCTTTGACCGGCGTAAGCCGTCCACGAGGTCACTTACCCCGCTTTTTTCCCTAAATTTACAGGTACCTATAGGGTACATGACGTTCCTCGTCAGACAGCTTCTTCTTTTAATACCACTAAAATCATCAAAATCCTCATATAAATTGACCTTAACAAGTCTTAGTTAAAACAATGAGCTCCCAAGAGATACATATACTCGATGATCATAGCTTCGATAGCCCGACTTTTACGGCAGCTACTAATGACCCCACTGGCGCACCTGATATTCCGCCCGAAGAGGGCTGCGGTGATGATTTTCAACCTTTCGACCTAAAATATCGTGATTTTCACATCAACCCTCTGCCCTAGCAACCACTTGAATTATTCCAGCTTTTTATGCCTATTTCCCTTATACAGTTATGGATCGAATATACTGAAAGCTGGGTCCTTTACCTCATCGAAAATGGCGTCAAAGATAGCTGGAATACCTCCCTTTCTGAACAGTCACGCATCCTTGAATGGGAAGGCATCTCCACTGCAACAGCATATATATGGCTTGGGGTCCTTATTTACCTAGGAATTCATAGGGAAATATCCCTCGAGGACCATTGGAAGTCCCCTAGCCTAGGAGATCAATGCCCTCTTCATCCATTCACGAAGTTCATGCCGTTACGGAAGTTCGAGCTGATCACACGGTATTTCCGCACTTTTGATCACACCAAGCTCGATGTGACCAATGAGAGCGATCTTCCAAAGACCTTCCAAGCGGCTGAGGAGTGGTCTAATCACATACAAAAGGTGTCCATCGAGCTCTATCATCCAGGGACTAATCTGACTGTAGATGAGTGTATGGTCCCTTTTACGGGCAGATCAAAAGAGACAACGCTTGTCAAGGGAAAGCCCACGCCAGTAGGCTTCAAAATATGGGTTATCGCGCAACAGGGCTACTTCCTGCAGTGGCTTTGGCATGTGAAGGCATCACCAGTTACGCCTATAACGGTCAAACAAGAGGCCCTCATGCCGTACGATAAGAAGGGAAAGCTACGGACCGAGATCCCTCTCAGCAATACACAGAGCGTCGTGGTTCACCTACTAAAAAGGCTGTCAACGTTGACACATCACGTCTTCACGGATAACCTCTTCTCGTCGCCGCAGCTCTTCCGCCTCCTTCGGCAGCTTGGATACGGGGCCACAGGCACGGCACGCCCTAATTGCGGTATCCCTACTATAATGAAGCAGATAAAAGAGACCGGGAGGCTTCCTAATGGCAAGCCTTTACTATATAATAACGTATATTCAATCCCGACGAAGGATAAACAGGTATAGA